>JANHFX010013657.1:0-49342 GCA_027560015.1 Chloroceryle amazona | reverse complement strand
GGCCGGCCGCGCCGAGGAGGTGCGGCGAGGCGCGGGGCCGTCGGTGCCTCGCGAGGCGGCGGTTGGCCGCTGAGGCGAGAGAGGCCTCTCGCGTGTGGCAGCGGAGCGGGGCACCCGGGCGGGCCGGCGGAGCTGCCGCTCAGGGAGCCGGCTTCCTGCGCTGGGCTGGCGGCGGAGAGGAGCAGCCGTGCCCAAAGTCTCCCGGCCGAAGCCAGGCTGCCGCGGCTGGCTTGTGGCTGACGTCGGACGGTGCCCAGGGAGGCGTCGGCCTTCGCTGGACACTTTCGTAGATAGGTGGTTTTTTAGGTTTCAGGATTTTTTTTACCTTTTTTTTTTTTATTATTATTCTTGAGTTTAACTACAGTTGGGAGCGGCCGGGTTTGACAGGGATGAGTATCTTGGTGCAGATGTTTCACGGCAGAGGGATGAAGTGGTGCCAGGAGATGCTGCGTGGAGCTGAGAACAAGCAGTCGAGCTGGGGGCTCGAAGGGTCTGTTTTGTCAGCACGGAAGGGCTGGGACGGGGTGTTTATTGAGGAAGGCTGTTATATAGGCGCAAAGTGGGTAGAGAGGGCTGTGCCATCAGTCTCCCAGTCACCCTTCAGTCCAGTACACACTACTGTGTGCTTTACCCAAAGTTCTAAGTGGGTTTATAAGGGACAGGATCGGGCTGCGTGGGCAGCAGCTTTGCCCGATGGGGAAGGTGAGGAAGAGGCCTCTACCTCATTGGGTCAGTTTGTGAAGAGCAGAAGGGTAGCAGAGACTTGAATTTGCTCTCTCCTGTTCTCAATCCCCATTCTTCCACCTGATCTTTCTGCTACCATCTGTCCTTGAGAAAACATCATCTTATGCCAGGCATCCAACCTGACTGCTGATAACCTCTGCTGTCCAAATAATGCTATGTGTGTAAAGAATGCACTATTATGCGGGGCAAACCATTATATTACTTAGTGATCTTTGTAAAAATATTAGCTGAATGATGCTGAACCATCAAGTTTATACTGTCTTAGGTGAAGGCATTTTCCATTTTCTACCTTTGATTTCCCCTGACAGGGGACTGTAATCGAGGGGTTATAATTCACAGAAATTAGTATTTGTATAAACAAATATGTATGTACACAAATGTATATATATAAAGCATATAGTATTGCAGTCTGGGGGCTGATCTTTTACATACTCCTGCAGTTGAAATCAAACTTGAGTTTGTAAAGCCATTGGTATTATGGGATGGCAGCCAGGCACAAACATCTATTACTGTGTCTCAGGCCCTATCTGTAGCTAACCAAATTAAGCCGATTCAATATAAATCAATTCTCAATCAGTTTAAACATAGCCCCGTGAAGATTTCTGTCTCTTTAACTAAAGAGAATTAGAAAAGTACTTTAGCTAGATTAATGACACTTTGAGCACAAGATATTTCTCTTCCTCCACTCACTGGTCACAGGGAAGAAACATTATTATACAATCTGTGAATCCAATCGGAAGTTGTTAATGTGGCCTGAATTTTGAATAACAAATACTGGTATTGAACTCGTAGGCCATTACTCGTAATAATGCTTGTATGAATTACTTTGTGTAATACATTTGGAGGAAGCCATAAGGCTCTGTTAAAACACCACAGAGAAATTCATTACAGATTACAGAGTAACTTTGTATTCAAAATGACTGCATAATCTTAAAAAAGTTGAGCTGCTCAGTCTCGTTTCTGTGAGTTGTTGCAGAGAAATAATCGTAGAATACAGTAACAGTTTAAGTTGGTGAAGCCCCCCCTTGTTAACTGCAGAAATGAGGTGGTTCCCTTTCCAAATACTTGTTATGCTGAAAGAAACTTTGAGACCTGAAAAGGTTACCTGTTTGAGGACCGTCGGGAGGATTAATGCCAATTCAGGTATCCTCTTTCTTGTTTCTAATTTTTCAATTATGAGAAACGTTTGGATGTTGTTTTTTCCCCGTATGAAATGTATAGGAAGGAGAGGAAAATCAGTGATGAGCACTTTTGAAAATGCCACCTTCTCTGAGGTAGAAATGCTGCTGACATGTGATTTTTACATGAAAATAAACTGCATTTGATGCCATCTGCAGTCCTGGACCAGAGCCAAATTGTTACTCAAACTGTAACTCAAACTGAAATGGAGTTTGTTGTTCTAGTACTGGGTCAAATACAAAAACTGCCTTTAGCAGCCTGCTCTCAGGAGAGATTCTCTTAGAACTGGGTGATCAGGAGGCTGAATTACTGCTCACCAGTCTTAGGTGGTGTTCCAAGGTCAGAGTTAGGAATATAAATGGAAAATGTGGTAATGAAGTCTTGATTTGAGGTTGTTGGAGATGACAACTGTTATTTAGTTGGGTCTTCCTTAGACAGAAAAATATACCATGAAAATTAATTTAACTAGGTAGGTAGGCTTAGGGCTCATTGTTTCTTGGATGAGCCTTTTGCTTCAGACTGCAGATTTCAGTCTTCAGAATTCAAAGTGTCAGAGTCCACCTCTAGCTGAGCAGGTCAAACAAGTCCTACCTAATCCAGCCTGATGCTCATTCTTCATGATCTACAGGATTATTATAAATTAATCTGTAGGGCATTGAAAAATCAGCTAATGTTATTTTTGGCCAGATCAGTTTCCCTTCTTGTAGAATAAAGGCTGTGTAGAGCAAAAATGGAATAGTCGTGCGATGCATTATTGAAAATCTAGGACTTGTCTTTGGACTATAGAAGAAAAATTTAAAATAGTAAACCACTGGTTTTTGTACCGTGCTTGCCGCTTTGTTTGTGCAGCAGCTGATAATTGTGGGGGTTTTTTTGGTGGTGCTATAAGGATTCAGTTTAGAATTCAACTGTCTAAAGCTTTCCCTCTTGTTTACACTATTTACTGCATGGCAGCTAGCATCAGTGCCGTTTGGACTTGCCAGCACTGGGTAAAGGAAATAGAGTGTACAAATAAGGCTTTGCTACCAAAAATATATTTCAGAAAACGATTAAAAGAAGTGTATGCATTAAAAGATGTTAGAGAGCTATTTATGTCAAAACAGTGTTGTAAAGAACTTCAGTGACAGAGCAGATGTTTGAAAACATTTGTTTTCAGTAGGCAACGATTAACACATGCATTTTTGTGTCTCTCTAGGTCATTGATGGTTGTTGATATAAAATGTACTCTCTCATAGTAAGTTCAAAGACAACCACCTACCTACTCATTTTGTGATATGCAACATTTACTGTTAATCCTCCCCATAGCCTTGCCTTTGTAGTCATCTTCTGTATGAAACTATATTTATTGGAATTTGTGCAGACCTTGATCCTCAACTGACTTCAATGAAGCCATCATCTACATCAAAATAATTTTAAAAGTTTACAGTGCAACCCTTCTCTCCCCCAAATAGATCATTGCTACGCTCTGAGAAGTAATTACCCTGTACTGTTAACTCTAAGAATCTAAGTAACCAAGATCCTGAAAACAGATTGCTTCTGATGCTTCACGATGAAGCTATAAAAGTGCTATCAGAATAGAAGATTTTGTGATTAATGGCAAATACTCGAGGGTTTCTGTCATGCCACTTAGGAAATGCAGTTTGTGCTTCCCATATAGGTCTGTCTGAATCCCTTTAGAAACTTGGAGCTCTTGGGTGCCTCCAGATAAGGTATGACAGCAGCAGTTCAGCAGTGTGGAGGACCATGGAATATCAAGCATTTCCTGGCCACAGGGTAAGGTGTGGAGCCAAGTGAGGTACTTTCTATTTGAAATGTTGATTTGCATTTCTTTTAGATTCATCAAAGTGGTATGTAAACATGTAAGGAAAAAAGGACGGGCTTTATTTATTTTTGTTTTACTCATTATGAGTAGAATTCATGGTTCTGAAAGATGTCAAAGTTGTAACACGACTATCCTGTCTGAACTTAGTGTGGCACACACAAAGTTGGTTCAGTTTAAAACAAGTCACTTTTAGTGATGAAAATAGCTCACAGCATGGAAATCCTTTCAGGATTGAGACATTGAGACAGCTGAGAAGGTGGAAAAGTCTGACAATAGATTGTAATAATACGTTCATACTTGATTAGCAGACATTAAAGTACCAATCCATTTCATAAAGATTACTGACAGTTTTGGAACCAATTCAACAGAATTTAATATCGAATGGTAGCTATTCTGCAGATGCTTGGATCTACCTGATAGTGGTTTTTAGTGATTCACTCAAGCATTTTGAAACAGTGGGGAAAATACAGTTAGGTCACCTAATGATGGTAATTTTGCTTTTAGTGTAAAACTGTAGTGTGAAAGAGAACAAGAAGGCATCTCTGAAAGACAGTTTAATGTCAAGTGGGATCTGGGACTCTGGAAGTATGTTAATTAAGCTGTCATTAAAATTGCATGATGTCATCATGGGGCAGAGCTAGAGAACCTAAATAATCTGACCTGTGAGAAAAATGTTGAGTGAATCTTCCTGAAGCTTTGTCCAACTTCCTGCGTCAGTCAGTGGGATGTTTGCATTATCATAGAACAAAACTGCAAATTCACAGACACATTTTGAGTTATCCTAATTTGAACTGTCTTGGGCTGAAGGGAAAATGCTCTTAGCTTGTTAAAGTTGCAAAGAGTTCCTGGGGAATGTAGGAAGAAAATACCCATATATCCTTTTTTTTTTTTTCTTTAAATACTAGATTATTTTTTAATTGCCAGTACTAGTTTGAAACCACCGTGGTTTTGTTGTTGGTTGGGTTTTTTTGTGTTTGGTTTTTCTTTTGTCCTTGTTGGGTTTTGTTTGTTTTATTTGTTTGTTTCTTGTTCATTTGTTTTGGTTTTGTTTGCTTTGGTTTTGTTAATTTGTTTGGGGGTTTTGTTTGTTTTGGGTTTGTTTCTTTTTGCTTGTTTGGATTTATTTTTTTTTTCCTCAAAATCAAGGTCTTTTTATTCTTTCTTTTCTTGGTACTGCAGTGGGTGTCTGGAGGAGGTGGGCTGGCCTTTTCTCAAGTTCCACGGAGGCCTAGACTTGAAGGGCTCTCACTGGGAAGTGGGAATGGCCAAGTCTGTGTTTGCCACGGAGGTTGCTGCTCCCAGCTCTCCTCAGTCAGTTCTTGAATCATTGTGACTTGCAGAGCATCATTTTACAGCAATCTGAAATAGAGATGTAATCAACACGTGAAAAACCTAAGAGCTTCAAATATATTTGCAGTGGTTTTAAGCATCCTGAGAGTTTAAAAAATATAGAAGCTCCACAGGTCTAAATTACTGCACTGCAATAATAAGCATTCTAAAACCAGTGCCTGATGTGTCACTTTGCTCTAAGAGTCTATCCTAAAATAGGTGTAAGTGTTCCAGCATGCAGAAGGTGAAAGATGGCATATAAACAATTGCTTGTTTACTTTTCCCACACTCAGAAACTGGAGTAAATGCAGCCCAAAGAATCCACAGAAATACTTTCCAGTCAGAGCAGCAGGGGTTGGTAAAACAAAGCTGTGGTCATATCATCTTGTTGGCTTAAAATCAATGCAATTTTGCCTCAAAACAGGACGCTACTATAATCAAGTAGCAAGGTACTTAAGAAATCACAGTAAATGGAGTAAGCTGCTTTCAGACTCTGCTGAATAAGAGGTGGGGTTGATAGCCCCTGGGCTGTTGCTCCTTTATCCTTGTGGCTGCCCTCAGGAGCAGGCAAATGTTATTTTATTTGAAGGGCAGAGGATAAAGAAGATTGGTGGCACAAAAGGAACCAGTGTTGGAGCCAGGAGATCTCTGCAGTGCCTTGTTCTATGGAAAGGTCACTAGACCATGTGTCTCTGTGTTTCTGTTTATCAGCTCTGCTTTTAGTACCTTTACAAACAGGTGTGGCAGTGTCACTTTCTACTATTTGTTGCTATTCTCATTTGAAATAGAGTTATTCAGAAGAAAGCCTTCACCTGGTTTCTTTCATAAACATAAAGACAGTCTGTAATATTACTCCATCAGGCTTTTGGAGCAATGTAGGATCGGAGCTCATTGACATAAACTTTGGCCTTTCATATTGCCTGGATTTGGTTCTCTGGTGCTCAGGAGCTTCAAGATCATTTAGTCCCTGGCTTGGGGGAAGACCCCAGTTCTAGAACCCCTGCAACTGCTTTGTCAGCCCCTCCTATCAGGTTCACCATCTCAGTGATACTATGTTTATACAACGCACATGCCCTGCGTGCACCTACAAGCCTGCTTTATCTCTACTCAGACTGCTGTGAAAGTAGATTTTACTATTCTGCTGCTGCTGGAAGGACTTCCCTGACACCCAGGGACATGTGATAACTACTCTATCTCATTCCACCCCTGTGTCGTGGGATAGCCAGACTCAGGAATTGGGCTTCCTTTGACATTCTGTATCCAAGTTCCTTTACACCTCATTTGTTCTGTGTTGTCTCTGTAACCTGTGTTACACTCCCTAATTCAGTATTGACTTTATTTTTTTTCCCCCCTTTTTTCTTTTCTTTTTTCTTTTCTTTTTTCTTATGCAGATTGGCATTACTATGTAATCTCAAGTCCTTTAGCCGTGATCCATGGCTATGGCATGTCCTGTTACCTTGTTTCTCTGACTCCCTTGTTTAAAGAAGTGTCAGACCAAACATCCATGCTTTCTCAATTCACTCAGGATGCAGAAACTTTATTACCATGTCATACCTTCGACACTGTGTAAATAGGAGTTGCACTGCAACTTTTGCTTCCTTTGTACAGAAACAAATATCTTAGAATAAAGATGTACAACATCTGTGTTTTTCCATTACATTTTTCTTTTTCCATTCCCCCCCCCCCAGTAAGTCAAGAAGAAGCAAGGTGAAAGTATTCTGCAGTGAAGTTTTATGTGGCTCCAGGACAGAGATGCTGAGTATTTGCTTGTTTCTGACTTGAAAACAGTACCTGGAGATGGCTTTTTGTTTATATGGAGTCTTTAGGTGTGAGGGGCAAAGTAGGCAGGTTTACATTTACATTTCTTTACTTTTTTTTTTTCTCTAGCTCCCACACATGAGCAATAGCCCTGCGGGGAAGGGTGGGGGTGAGATGTGTATGTTGCACCATAAAGTTTGCTCAGTACTAAGACTTCTCCAGAGAGGGCAAACGGTGCTTTACTATCATGGAGGGTATAAATCACTCATCTGCATAATCAATAACATAGTTAACGTGCTTGGGGAAGGAGACAAAATCATATGCTTGGACTGTGTCATTCCAGAGTGAGCTAGCTGCACATTCAAAGGTCCAGCAAACCTGTGTGAGAGGGAGGATCAGCTGACACCCTGCGGTCTCCTAGCCCCAAGGTGAAGACATTTGGTATTGCTCAAGCTCTCGAAGCCCAGGCACGAACTGCCGGAGACAGTTCCTGACCTGTGGGAGCTTTCAAAGGAGATGCACAAGGCAGACAGGAGGTAGGTGCAGCACCTCTCCATTTTATATGTGAGGTTTTTGAGCAATAGACTTGCCAAAGGTTATGTGGGGAATCTGCAGAGCCAGGAATTTATTACCCCTTGCCCAAATCTCAAGCTGGTGCCAGAAGCAGACAGGTAGTTTGCTGAACACTCCAGCCTGACTCCTGGAAAGCACTTTTGCATTCTCAGTGAAACCAGAGAGTTCCTCAGTTTAGAATACATTTACCTTTAAACTGCACAAGCAAGGATTACGTGTTTTGACAAACTCACACCAGAGTTTTGAGTGCCTTGTGGATTCTTAGCCCTGAAACATCATCATGACTAACTGCTTGTTAAACCTCCTGTCTAGCAGAATCCTTCCACCCTCCTGTGGGCTCTGAGGCAGTGCCTGAGAGAGTGCAAGGTGCCTTTCCCAGGTTAGCCTTGCCCTTTTTTTGTTTAAATTACTAGCAAAGGTGAAGATACAGTTTACAGGGGGAAAACAATTTAGGGTGACTCTAAACGGACATCAGTATCCACACAGGACAGTTGATGATGTGGTGTCATAACTGGCTTTAAGGATAGGTCTTACCTTGGGCAGAGTAGAGTCCATTCACCAGAGTTTTATACCTCTCCATAAAATCTTTCTCAGTCTTATATATGTATGAAGTGCAGGTGGTGGACACTGAGCTTGGTACCACAGTGCAGTGGAGCAGGAATTAATCCCATAATGAGGATTCCCATGGTATCCCTCAGGTCACAGTGATGAGCCTGCAGCAATTTGAGTAAAAAGCAGGATGCAAGAGAATGTCAGAAGGTCCTTTCACCCTGTCACTCCTGGGATCTTGTCTGTAAGTGAGGGGGAAGAATTTCCTTGAGACTCCTAACAAATAAACGCCCTAGAGTCACCACTGGTTGGCATAGCCCAGTAGAAGAGAACTTGTCTGCCCAAAGGGGCTTTCTCTTTCTTACCCTAGATCGTGCATTTCTGCCCCCTTGTGTCACAGCAGCAGCCTTGCTCTTTCATCTTCCGGAAAACTCTTGTTTTTTTCTTTTAATAAGGTTAGTTTCAGGCAGGTAAATAGGCTGGGGTGACCCCCCAAAACTCCATTCCCAAACTGTAGGAGGGCTGGAGCCAACAAAAGGAAGGGGATGGTTGTTATAGAGCAGGCCCATCTCTTTTGGCAGTAGCCTGGTTTCAGCTTTGAGTTAAAGTGCTTGTGAAAGTGCACTCACAGCACTCTGTTCAGGGTGAGTTAAAGCCTTCCAGGTGGAAGCCTGAGGAATTAACTGCAGCATTTGCACAGCCCAGTTCTCACACAACATCTCTCAGTATTGGAGAGATGTGGCATCACCAGCAGCTCTGGCAGCATCTGTTTCTTGCACCTTTTGGCCTCCTCCAGGGGCTGGAGTGATGGTGAATTTCTGCAAGCACAAGACAATCCTCATGATCAGCATCACTGTAGACCCAGGGAAGCTTCCACATTCCTAGAGGTGTGTGGATAAGTGCGGATATCTGATCAAGAAGGTGAAATGACCATCCTTTATTTGCAAGAAGTACGTGTAGAAGGTGCTGTGTCTGGTTATTTTTGTAGACAGTATTATGAAGGATGTCAATCATTCAAGTTGTCCTTTGCACTGCATCTCTGTTCTTTGCTTTGAAAGCGATTTCACAGCTGGCTAATGCTCAAATTCTGTTAGCTTTAGACAGTAGATGCCTGGGGTTAAAATTCGATGTTTTGGCCCTCCAAACACAGCCTTGCAAGATGGAGAGTGGGGAAAGGGGATTTCCCTTTTGATCTGTGCTGTTCCCTTTGGGTTCCAGAGCTTCCATCGGGGCAGGGAAGGGGAAGGGAGACCAAAGATATCTGAAAATCTTCAGTGTAAACAAGGCCAATTGTACACACACCAATTAACCTCAGTGTAAACAACCAATCACACTCTAATGGGGAGAACCTTTTGAGCCTGAGGAGGGTGCTTTGAAGTGCCTCTGCTCAGAGATTGCCTGTTAATGCAGAGAATTGCACCAGTGGCAGCTATTGGCTGGGTGGCAATGACAGTGGTACTGGGTGGACTGGAGTTGGATGCTGTGATGATACGGTAAAAATTCCAACAATGATGAGGCAGTAGCCAGTGGCAACCTGGTGTAGGCTTGCCTGTATCAGCCAACATATACCACTGATGGCAGTGTGAAGGAGTTGGAAGTTTTTGTTCCATGTATGTGCAGTCATTGCCTTGCTGGCCAGGAAGCTGCTTGGCCTGCACTTTCCCTGACCGCTCGCTTTCCCAGAAAGTCTGCAGCCTCCTCTGGCTTTAGGTCTCTCTAAGCTCCAAGTGTTGTTTTCTTCTTTGAAGCACTGTACTGCTTGTTCAGAGGGCCTGATCCTGTGGTGGGTGGAGTCCACTGAGGATCTATTTTTGTGAGCTGTTGATCAGGCCTTCCAGGGTTGAATTCAGTCTGTCTGCAGGTGAATGCTGCTACCTGCATAATGCTGAGGGCTGCAGCGGGTTCATCAGCCCTGGTCTCTGGTTCTAGAAGAGGAATCAAACACAGGGATTTCTTTGCTGGCTCTTCTCCCCATGCCACAAGCCTGCACCTCTCCTGAAGTTCCCTTAACATTCACTGCTTACAGCCCCTGACAAAGTCATACACAAGTTAACGTAAATATGTTTAACTCTCAGCTGGGAGAGGATTATGTCAATTTAGACTAATAGCTGCCAAATAAGAGACGTGCAGATACCTTTAAATTGCTTTAATTTATGTCTGCTGGCCCTGACGATTTGAAGAAAAGATAAATATACACAAAGCATTCAGAGCTTGGGGTGTTATGATGCTAATTGAGAAGTCACCAAAGGAAGCCTGAATGGTGTGTGGGAATCTTAGTGCATGAGATTAGTGGCTAATTAGTGGCAGGGAGCTGGAGTGCACTTCTCCCAGCTGTCTCGCCCTGAGAACAGGCAGCCGAGCCCATGCAGTCGATTCTTGCCTCCATACCAGCTCTGAAGCACCGCCGTGGGCCACGGGCAGTGTGATGATGGGGAGATAGTGTCAGCGCTGCAGCGTGCTCTCCTAGCATGCACAAAGCAGTGTCAGAGCTGCTGCTGTCTAGGTGACTTGCTGTGTGCTGAGCCACAGCAAAGATACAGGCATTGGAGAGCAGAGCTCTTTTTACTCTTTAACAAATGCACAAATCTTGTTACCTTACTTTCTGCCTCTTTCATGCCATGTTTGCAGCAGATGACAGAACACACTCCAGAGGCCTTCAGCTTCAAACCCTGCTTTAGACTGAAGTGGATGCGTACAGGTGGTGGCACCCTCTTCCTCGAATCGTATTTGATAATCATGACATTTAAAAAAGAGAGGTTTCATCTGTCTGTCAGTTCCTGGTATATCCCTCTCAAGCATTTCCCCAGTGTACAAATGAAGCATAAGAATCAGAGCTTTAAATAATACACTTCTGTCATACGAGTCTCAGAGGCTGACCTTTAGAAAAGAGAGGATTTAGAAAAGAGAAGATTATAGGAATTGGTGTCACTGATGCATCACCGACACCACTGAACTAATTATGGCTTTGTTTGATTAGGCACACATCTATTTTTCTCCATTGTTTTGAATTCCTTTGTGAGAATCCCTTATTCTTCATTTAAGAAGGTTGTTTTGTAAATCTGAAGAGTTACATGTTTTCTTCTTTTCCCCACATTTGTTTTTCCTAGTCTGAAACAATTGTAAACAGCAGCTTTAAACTATTGCACACCCTCTCGATGAAAATAACCAGCTTAAACTTTACACAGGCATCAAAAGAAATTCCAGCATGGCTCACTTCTGAACTACAGGAGATAGAAAACTTTCTTTGTGTCACCAGCTCTCTGAGTAGTACAGTTTTGGTCAGGCTGGAGTCAGAAACCGTGTAATGTGGGAAGCCCAGGGTGAGAGGCAGGGGGTGGCCTGGGACTATGTGAGCTGGTGGCAGTAGAGTCATCTTTTCTGGTCAGCTTTTCACGGGCACTTCCAGTCCTGTTTCTTTAACCCTCTAGTCAAGCAATTGTCTTCTCCTGCTGTTGAGAAAAAGCTAAATCATCCATGATCTCCCTGGTAGGGGCTACATATAGAGTAGCCCTGATGTTGTAAAAATGATGCTGTGAGGAGACGTAAGGTTTGCTGGCAGAGCTGCTATCTTGTTTGATTATGTATGTAGTTGGGAACAGTTAACGGACTTCCAGATGCAGAAGATCTTCTATGAGTCTTAAAGAGAAAACTCAAACTTTCAGCTGTTCTGGTCCCCTCTCAAAAATCCCATGGAGAAATGGACACAACAGCCCCAGACATTCAGCTCTGCCATGGATAAAGCCAGCTGGCAGGGCAGCGCTGAGAGCTCAGGTGCTCCAGGAATCTTAACAGCCTGCTGGAGCAACAAATTCCTGAAACTTTGCTCTTCGTTCAGTCAATGTTTGTCAAAACTGGAATGAGAGATACAGGAAAAATCAACATTTTCTGGCCAAGTTATTTCCAGCTGTTTCTAGGTGGGTAGTAGCAATGCAGCTGTCAGGTTTCACATGATGATTTTTAAACGGATAACCTTTTATTAGTCATTTTTAAGATATCTTCCCTTTTACTGTGAGCAAAATACCTGTGGGTACCATTACTGATGGTTTCAGATCCTACTGGACAGTAACATTAAGATACCCAGTGGAAGCTGGTCAGTGCAGCAACTGCTGCAGCATGGGAATTCAGTGGCAGTGCTGCAGCCTGAAAGGTTCTACATGCTGGAGCCTGGCACAGAGCTAGCAGCAGATAAGACATCTCTTTAATCTCACCGTGAGGTGAAAAGGGAGAAGAATCCCAAATCAAGGATATTCAGCTGAACAGAGCTCATGAAGGGACTGTTGTTTGCTTGAGCAGCTTTAAGAGGAATCTGCCACAAGAGAAAATATTTGCCCTTCCTCCTGGCCAAATCAAAACAAGCCCTACTTCCTTACTGTTCCCTACTGAGCTCGGGGTGTCTCCTAGTGCCAGGTGGGGGGCAGTGGGACCAACACCAACTGCTTCTTCACAGCATCCGTTTGAAGTCAAGGCCTGACATCGTTGGTCCATGGGCTCCTCCTCATGGGGCGGGAGGGGGGAGGCCCTGTCCCAAGGGCATCTCAGATAATGCAGGTGGGTGTCAGCAGACCACAGACAGTCCACCCATCTCTCCAGAGTGCAGGGGAGGCTCTGGGAGAGGAAGTCATCCACATCATGATCTTGGGATGCTGTGTCTTCTCATCAGTTCCTGTAGTACTGAGGAGTTTTGTGGGGTTCCAATAAGCTGTGTGCAAGAGGAGAGGACGGGAGAAGAGCAACTCTTCTTCTGAACTTGCTCCTCCTGTGAAGAAACTCAGCCAATCGTCCCACCACCTACCACTTGTGTTTCTCAGCAGGCTGGGAGACAGGCAGGTCTGTACATCCTTTCTCTTTTAATGTTTTCTGCACAGTAAAGAGAAAAGGGGTGAAGGAGATAAAGAGAAGGAGCTGCAGAGGAGTCTCAAATTCCTGTAGGAATGCCTCGGCATGGCACGCTGGGTCTGCAGGAGCCCAAAGCTGTGCTCAGCTCCATGAAACCTGGTAGCTCAGCTGGAAATCCCAGGATTTCTTCTGGTTTCTGAGCCAATCACTCAGCATTTAGAGGAGGTACCATACTGAGCTGAAGTTCTTCAAGCACATCTGATCTCATGTCAGCTAAACCCACCTAAAAATCAGCTTAAAGCTCTATCTTCTTCCAGAGAAAACCATCAAGCCTCAGGCTGGAGCTTCTGTTACTTTAAAACCAGAAATGCTTCTTCCAATGAAGTATAAAAGCTAGTCTGCTTTGCAAAGGGTCTTCCTAATAACTGCTTTCTCCAGGTAACTTCCAAAATAAACCCCACCTATACAAAAATTTTTAAAAATCACATATATATAAAAAAAATCAATTCCAAAATAAAACATAATGTCTAAGATGATGTCTGGAAGATCTACAGAAGTCTGTTTGAACTGGGGTAAATAAGGTGAGAGACAGGTCAAATCAAGCTTACCATGGAGGCTATCTGCAACCTTTGTAGAAAATTACCTTCTTGCTGGAGTTTCTGTTATCATAAATAACAATCTGATTAATACCATTTACTCTCCCCTCTTTCTTGGGCTATCATCTCTGATAGCTGGGAGACTTGACACAACACCTCAGGTGAAGCTACGATGAGACCGAATCGTGTCAGTGATCAGAAGTGTCACGCGGGAAGTGTCGTATTGGGTGCTGGGAGACTCTTGTTGGTAGGTATTGTGGTCCTCGCCTCAAAGCACTTACAATGTTTGTAAGGTCATAGTAAAGTAGGGATATCTGTGCTGGTTTGAATGTTGTGATTTATAGCTGTAATTTTTCAATAAAGCCTGTTTTTTATTTTGCTGCATTTTGATGTAGAAGCATATGAAATCTTACAGAGGTTACAGTAAGAGCCAGCTGCCTTTCCCTGTGTGCTTCCACAGGGGAATTTCTGTTCTGTGCAGTTAGCCAGGAGGATCAGGCTTTATGATAGAGCAGTTTGGTCTGAGCCACTTTCCCTCTCTGGCCTGTTCAGAAAGTGCTAAGGGGCACAAAGCCAACTGTCTTTACAGCCTTGCTGGGCAACAGCAACAGGCTGCTGCCTGGGGTTGTGTGCAGAGACCCTCCTGCTCCAGAGGAGATGATCCTGTCAGGTGGAGCAAGTCTGAACAGGGGGAAATGAAGAGGAAATGCCAGCTCCAGCTCTCCCAGATGGCTCCAGGCTACTTTGTACGCAAACTTTTTCAGCCCCGGGAGGTTTTGTATATTATTTCCTCACCATCCACAAAGTGCTTTTTGGATCAGCACTGCGGAGATCTTGGAAAGCCAGGCCACTCGTGTGATTCAAGAGACAGAACTGTGCCATGTTTATTGGGCTGCTTGCTCTGCTATCTGCTCTGCTCTGTTTTGGTAATCCTCTTCTCTCCTGCAGGTATTAACATGCGCAAGAAAGTTTCGTCACAATAAACAATAGCAAAAAATGCCACTTTTTTTTCTGTCCATCAAAGATACCATCATACTTTTAAATCCATCCCAGCAAAAATCATCAGTGGGGCTGCAGAAAGGTCAAAGGTTTGCTGGTTTAGGATTTCGTGGGAATATAGGCTTGTTTGGACTTGGCCCAAGAGCTTCGTTTACCTGTTTGACAGGTAACAATTAGCAAGTAATAGCTCTGCCGGCTGGAATGCGGCTGCGAGGGCCAGCGGGCGCTGGGTTACCTGGTGGGCAGGTGTGGGTGCAGCGCCCAGATAGGTATGTGCATGCACAGCATTCCTGGGAATCGGTTTTCCCTTAAAGATGCAGCGATGACTGCAGGGCACAAAAGGGCTGGGCTTAGCCCAGGCTCCAAGACGTTGAGCTGTTTGCAAGGTAAAGAAGTAAAGTAAATAGTGCCAGAGAAGAGAAGCTGAGGTAAAGGGCTGTGAAAAGCAGCTGTCCCTTTTTTTCCTTGCCTGGAAAGAGGAGAGTGTTAATTCTTTCCTGAGAATCTCAATAACGGGAAAATTCAGTGTGATTACAGTGTCATGAAAGATAAAATCGAAGGGGAAAGCTGAGACTTGAGAAGGGTTCGTCTGTCTTCAAGCTACGTGGCTGAGTGGCCAGCATGGCTCAGGAACCGTCTAAGGATTTTGCACGCGTTGCTCCCCAGTGGCAGCCCAGTACGGGCACAGTGGCAGCCCAGTACGGGCACAGTGGCAGCCCAGTACAGGCACAGTGGCAGCCCAGTACGGGCACAGTGGCAGCCCAGCATGGGCACAGCAGCATGGAGCAGAGCCTAGACGCTCACTTGACATGGTATAAATGTGAAGTGCAGAAACGCTCGGTCAGTTGTTTAGAAACAGTTAAACAGCTTCTGTGCAGTTACCCTCAACTCTGCCATCAGCAAGAATCCAAGCCTCAAGAGTTTATCAAATAAAACCACTTTATCTGTGGCAAATGGCCCCATTTCCAGCTCCTGCAGCTGCTGGGGAAGATTCCTGCATCAGCCCCTCCCAATGTCAAGTCCCTAGAGGGAATCTGATATAAATTATGTAGACAGGGACTCTGCAGGTTTTTTTAAGATGACTGTTGTGGGTTTTTTTTACCACAGCAAGTGACCCTTCCCTTTTAGGAACAGAAAGGTTTGCTCATTCTTTTCATATTTTATTCCCATTTGTTAACAGATTTCTGTGTTTGTGTATTTCCACTTACGTGTTTCAGAGCTGACAATTGAGCTATTGTGTGACTTTGGAGAAGCCACATCCTCTTTCCTGGTCTGTATTTTCACCTGCAGAGCTGGAGTAATGAGTCCTGTGTTATTAACCATGACAGACAGGGATTATAAGTACTGCTAGTTAAATACATATTTATTTATGTCGCGTAATTCCTTTGAACCTTATTTCACTAAGATGGCAAAGTATATTGTATTTTTATTAAAAATAATCTTTTTTTTTTTACTTTACTTCCCTGGCTGAAAGGACTTTATCCTTGGTGTACTAGTTGATGTCATTTGAGGAAGAAGGAATACAAGTATAATGAGGGACCATTTTCCTTGATCTTAAAGGACCCAGCATCACTTTGAGTCATTAAGTATTATTTGTACACTGTTATTTAGTATGACCTTCATTAAGAGGGATTCTCTTTAAGTGGTCATTAAGCCTGACTACAAGCTGACACAATAGCAAGATTTATTCTCACAAACTCCTCACGAGCTACAAGCAAGCACTTCGTAAGCACAGGCGTCTCTGTGCTGTGGACCAAACTGAAATGAAAATGCAACCCTTTCTCAGAAGGTGCTGAGAAATATGTGAAAAGCTCCTTCCCCCAGCCCACCACCACTGTGAAGGAAGATGCAATTACCTGTCCTGGCTTGGTCCAGAAGCTTGTACACTGCACTGCACACCTCCAAGAGCCCCTGCCCTGGGCACTTTGGGAAGAAGTGAGCAGCATTCTTCTAAGCATCCTCCTTTGTGTCTCAGACTTCCTCAGCTGAAGCTTGGATCTGTCTCTGCATTTCACACCCGAGTCAATACTTCGTTTTATGAATCTCTGAGCACTGTGAGAGCCCTGTATACCTTTGACCTCCATAATGTTATGCAGCCATGAGCCCTACAAGTTATGAGATACTTCAAAGAACAATTTTGTTTCTTATAAACCACATTTCTGATGGCGGCATTTGGCATCGATAGTACTGTGTGAAAGAGCTGTCGAACTGTTCCTTCCGTTTCCCATTTATTGCTCACCTCTAACGTGCAGACTCCTGCACATTTTGATGTGTCTTGAAGTTACTGTGGCCATTTTGATCTTGCAACATTTCCAGTCACCTCCCCTTTGGGCATGGAGGACAGGAACTGCATGCTGTGTTCAGGATCTGAGGCACTCGAGATTTGCCCTCTGCTGTAACAATGTTCCTTACGTTCCTGAGGTTGCTTCAGCCCTGCTGAGCATGGGAACAACCTGAGCATGCTGAGCAACACTTTGATCAGACCTCACAGTCATGGCTGTGCCTCACAGTTGTACTGCATAAGCACAAAAGCCTTGGAATCAACTGAAGAACTCTCCTCATCCTGCAGCTTTCTACCCACCTCTAGGTTTTGTGTCCCTGTGTGGGCTTGATCACCCTGTCACGTGAAGTGAGTGGAAAGAGTTCCCCTGATTTCAGGAAGACTGGAAGTCCTCAGGGCATCTCTTGTTAATGTCAAGGGGAGCTGTGGAGAAGCTGAGCCATGATTAGTGCTGAGCGATGTGCTCTTCTGGTCCTTGGGAATGGGAAATTTCATGTTCCCAGGGAGACCAGACCCATTTAGGTAGAAGAGAAATGAAGTGCAGTACCAGTGGCAGCCTTGTGAGAGAGTTTTGCCTCACCTTTCACTTTCTGAAATGCATTCTGTGAACACAAGGAATTCAGCCTTTCAGTTTGGTGCTGCTTTTTACTATATCAGCACTTTAGCCAGCCCTTGTAAACATTTGAAGAGTGGTGTCAGTTAAAGGTGTCTGAGGAGCAAATTTGATCTGAAGAAATTTGAAATACTGGAAGAATAGATACTGTACCAAATGCTTTTCTAAACGGACACCTGGAAGGATGAAGCTGTGGAAAGGGTGGTTTGGGAGGCAGCCTCCCCACTGCAGCAGTGCAGCCATAGTGATTAAACATACCTTTTGGAAGCACACACTGCTTTGAAGGGGCTCCCAGTCATCACTGAATGAAGCTTATGATGAATGACCCATTGCATTTAAGAGGCGGGATGACTCCACCTGCTATTTGGGTTCTATACAAAAGGCTGGCAGTACTCTCAGGCTGCACGTGGGCACTCTGGAGAGCAGGACAAGGGCTCTGTTGTTCACTGGTAACTACCAATAAAGAGTCCACTAGATAAAGTGGGTTATAAATGGCATCTGAAGTAGCCTTTCACCCTAGCAAAGGGTATTCCAGGAGAGCAAGGCAGGAAAAGGACCAACTCAAAGGAATTCACAACCACAGGTTATTTGCAGATGGCACCACAGTGCGTAAGGAGGAACGGAAAACCCATGGCCTTATTCTCTGTGAAGTGTTTGTGGAGTTTTTGTCACCATAGTACTGAGTCACCAAATACAGAAAGGTCCCTCCCATGACTCATAACTGAACCCACAGTGGCTGTTGCTGTTTCTAGCAGACCTTCTCGGTCTGCCCAGTGTGTAACAGCTGAATGGAGCAATGCTGGACACTTAAAGGCCTCTCCATCCTCCCAGCACATTGCAAACAGATTACTACACCCACCAGCTCTTTATGAGCTTTTCTGAGTGGGTGAGAAAAGCACCTCGTTCTGTGGATCGCTTCATACAGCCATAGTGCTGACTGGTGTCATCTGCTTTTACCAGGGTAAAGATTCACAAGACGCTGCGTTGTGTTCAGCTCTCCATCACCAGACTTGATCTGTTTGGAAGAATTTTTCTGAAATACCTAACAGTTTGAGGCTGATAACCTGATATTAAGACATTTTTGGCCAAAATGGTCCTGCTGCTTGTGGCAGTAAGGATAGAGGAAAATACAGTGTTTTGTCCAAGCTTCTTGTTTTCATATTTATGAACAGTTCTGCCATTGCCATGCTTCAGAGAACGATGCTGAAAGTTAGCATGGCATCAGGAGAAGCAGATGGAAAAAAAACACTGCTTCAGGAGTCTGTTCTGAAAATCCCTTTGGAATTCACATTTGCTCAGCTCTAGCATTGGTAATGTCAGCAGCTGCGTGTATCTGGAGTTTCCATCCACACTGAGCACACGCCAGGCTACATGTGGCCTAAGAGCAGATGCCCCTGGCTCTCCAGAGCTCTCCTGCTGGGACCACCCTGGAGACAGAAGTCCCCTGTGAAGACAAACTACCCTGCAGAAGAGTGGACTACAACTAGGAGCACAGGAGGGGAAGATGGGGACTGGGGAAGGTCAGCAGACAGGCTGTGACTGGGAACCAGAGTGTGGGGAGCACTGGACTGCCTGGATGAGACTGGAGCAAGGGGAGGGATCCTCCGGGCACAGCAATTACAGCAGGGCAGACTGAAGACAGACATGGGGGCATGGGGACTACTAAGACTGAACAAAAGAACTGAGAACTAACAGGGAAAAGCAGTGGGGCTGGTTTGTGCGGAACAAGGGCTACTGATGGCTGAGTGATGCTGTGGGGACCCAGTCCGGACAAGACTAATCACTCTGGATGGCATCCTGGCTCAGCCACCATGTTTTCTGCCTTCCCCTGGTGCCCAGAGATCTCAACATTACTGACACCAATTAACACCAACCAGGAGCTGCATCACTATTGGAAAGTCACTTCATAGAACAGCCCAAGTTGGAAGGAACCTTGAAAGATCATCTGGTCCAACCTTTCACAGGAAAGGGAGTCTAGATGAGCTTATCCAGCACCATGTCCAGTCACATATTGAAAACCTCTAGTGATGGGGACTCTACCACTTCCCTGGGGAGGTTGTGGAACAAGACAATTTGGGTGGGACAACAAGAAGCTGGAGAATTGGAATACCAGTAAGTGGATGTCTTAGTGCTGTATTGGTACAAGATGTGGGAGGTCATCAGTCGGAGCAGGCGAAGGAGCGGAGAGGCCAGCTCGCTTTCCTTGCCAACAGCGTGGCAATGAGCAAGCCACTGCTGTACCGCTGCAGGAAGGCATCTCCAAACAGTGAAGGCAGTGCTGAGGCCATTGCAGAAAGGAGTGGTGAGACTACGTGGGCATGACCTGCCTCATTCTGCCTTAGGAGGGGTGTCCCAGACTTGTTCAGCACAGAAAGCAAATGCTGCACGGAGGTGCTAATACCTCAAGGAAGTAACTACCAGGAAACAAACGTGATTTAAATTAAAGGGCAGTGTTGGTGCAGGGACAATAGGGTACAAACAGACTTTGACCTATTTCAGGTGGTAAAGAAAGGATGGCATCTAACCAGGTGAGAAGTGAGTTGCTGGAAGAGATCCCTCAGGAGAACTGGTGAGAAGAAGAGCATCAGGGGCTCAGCAATGCGGTTGGGTTGGGAAGCCCTGCCAGTACCACCCTGAGCCAGGGCTCAGTGGAGTACATGAGCCCTTCCAGACCACTCGCTTGAGCAACTTCCATTTTGGCGTCTCCTAACTTTTGAGTTGTCACTGCTCTTCCAGGACACTCAGGAACTGTCAGGGTCTTCTGCACCTTTGGCTATTTTATTTCAGTGACTAAGGCAGCCCTCGTATAGGCCTTATTACATACTAGTAGTAGAAAAAGAGAAAGAGAAAAATGAATCCATCTGTATTTAACAAAGCTGATCTGCTGCCACCAGAGATTAAGTCCAGACACAAAGAACCTGACCTACCCAAGACTGGTTGGGACAAAGCAAACAGGGAGCTGTTTGACTGCAGCCCAGCTAGCGATGGCAACCCTTTGAGGAAAATAAACTGCAACCATCACAGCTCAGGAGATTCTTTCCCTGCCAGAGTGAACAAAAGTTATGAAGGAGGAGAAGCAGCATCCCTTAGATAGTCACTGTAGTGCACAGTCTCTCCTTCAGGCTGGGGAAAGATCAACATGAAGGAACCATGACTTCCCAAGGAATATTTTATGATACAAGAGTTGAAATTGTAAAGGATTTGTCACTTTGAGTGACACACAGAGTTTATTAAATCTTTCCAGTTCTGTGAAATAAAGAGCAAACATGAGTCCTCACACCCAAGAAAACACACAGATAGCTTCTTGTACAACTCCACCCCCTGTGGCTGCTTTTTGCCAGCTTCCCCAACGACTTAATTTAAACAACATCCCAGGACAGAGGCACTCCAGAATGCTTCGGAGTAACCTCAGCCTGAGCTTCCTTCTGAAGTGGCTTATTACCATCTGATCTTGTCCAAGGGAAGCTAATGAGACCCATCTTATTTTGAGATTTGTGTAGGTCATGATAATAGCCGTGCTGCTTGGGACTGCTGTTGGTGGTTCTTTCTTTGTAAGAATTAAGGGCAAGTATCAGGGATTAGCACTGTTACCATACTCAATTCTCCCTCCTCTCCCCACCACGAGCCTTACAGAAAGAGTGCAGCCAAACACAGCATTTGCATTGCACAAAACTAATATTCAATAGAATATTTTGTAAGTAGAAGGCAACTAAGGATTTTTATTATAACAATGTTAAGCGTAGTAATAATGCTTTCCTGCTATGAGCACTGTACAAGGATTCAAACCCCGATCACAAATATCACCTGTACATCCCAGATCATCAGAATGGAAAGGCAAGTTCACAAGTATTTCCAGTTCTGGTAACTGCCACTCCACACTTTGCTTTTTCTTCCTGTCACCTCTCAAGTGTCTTCCAAGCCTTCTTCTCTGTGACTTCCCTCATAGTTGTCATGATGCTTCCCACTCAACCAGTGTAGAAGTCCATGGGATTCTTTCAGTATTTATCAGCAAGATCTGGAGTCCTGCCCCCAAGAACAGCAGAGAGGCTACTCTTGGTTCAAGCCCAAGCCAGTGCAAGCTTGCTGGCAAACGCTGCTGGAGAGAAGCCATGGGAGAAATGTTTCCTCCCATTAGGAGATGGTGGTTCTCATAAAACAGCAGGTATTATCATTTTCCTCCCTTTATGGCAGCTTTTGACTTGATAAAGAGAGACCAGTTATGACCCTTTGCTACCTAAAAAGACATACAGGACATTTTAGTACAGTGCCATCTTTGAATGAAAATACCAGATGCTGTGGAGTCTCAGCAACAGACTCCCTCTGTCCTTGTCACAACAGCAAAATAATGTGTGTATTTTTAAAGGATCTCACTACTCCACTCTGGAAAATGCCACCTAAAATTACATTTCAAATATTGAGCTAAAAGTATTAACCTAAAAAGATGTGAAGGTGGAGCTAACCCAAGAACCAGGGGTGTGAGTTTGGCCAGTTCTTAGGCTACTGAAGCTGTGATTGCTAAAGAAACTGAGCACAACTAAACTTGAGCTGGCAGCAAAAGAGCTACACGACCCTGTCCAGAAATCTGTCTGTCTCTCTCCTATCCCATCCTGTCCCACCCCATCCCATCCCTAATGCTGGGAAGGAGCCATAGAGCTGCATGGCCTGCAGGAAGGCTCTTGGGACATTAAGGTGGAGGTTTTTTTGTGAACCTTTAGCAGCATGACAGTATCTCTGTCTAGAAGAGGGGGGTGAACTTCTTTAGTGCTTTCCTGTTGGAGCCAGCAGAAAAAAAATAATCACCAAATGCTTTGGGTAATATTCAAGGCTTCTGTCAACACTACTGAAATTACCAGAGTACTTACCACAGAGGCAAACCTTGGGAAGTCACATCAAGTGTTTAGCAACCAGTGATCTCATAGTTTTTCTTATTAGAGCAGTGCAGGATGAAAGCCTCCTGCAAAGCCTGAACAGACAATTGACATGTCCCAGCCTGTTTCCTTCAATGGCTAAAACAAGTCATGGCAGCCACTTAATTAAAATCTCCCTCCGTATGTGCAATTATCTCTCAAGCTAAAGTGGGGGATGATTGCTTCTATGGGCAGCCTTCACAGGTAGGACTGCTATTTGAGGTCCTATGGAGCACTTTGGGTTGGGGAAGTAGTTTAATCTGGCCTTGGAATATCTCATTGCACTCACTTGAAGGAGAACGCTTGCCAAGGACATCTAACTGCTGAGGACGAGTGGTTTTGCACAGGTTATCCTGTGCAGGAGATGCTAACACTTTGTTTCTTTACAGAGCCTTGTTCTCTAGCCCAGCTAAGCCTTCCCCTCTGTCACCCACCCAGCCCCAATGGCTATGTCAAGGCTGAGGTTTCAAAGGACAGTTATGTGACAAGAGTTATTAGGAAATAAACTGGGAGCATCTGCTGTCACCAGACACCCCACAAAACATGCAATACAGGATTAGCAGGTTCAATCTCCAGTCCAAAGCCAGTGGGAATGTGATGCTAGTGAACATCTCCGTAGTCCACTCCTCCCCTTTCTCAGGTACTGCTGTGTAACTCTAGCCTTAGGACCTATGAACTACAGAACATTTCAATTCCATTTATCCTTCATTTCTTTCCAAAACTCCTGTGGTCTTTACAAATACTCACTGTGAAAGGCAGAATGAAGCAGGGAGTCTAAAGGAAATTCACCTTTCTACTCCTGAGAAACTCTCCTGCTAAGAACTGAAATGAGAAGGTCACTTTCAGAATATTTTTTTTTCCAAATTCACAGAGGTGGTTTTTTTTGTTTTGTTTTGTTTTGATTTGTTTTAAATGAATGATTTTATTGTGGTGTGATAAATTTCCCATTAGATTTTACTTCACACTTTAGTGATTCAAAAATCCTTAGTGAAATCTCAGATCTTTTCAGACAGGTTTTGTAAATAATCTGGAACTAAATCTTTTTGAGCCTCTTTCCCCAGGAGCACGGCCAGAACCATGAGATACCCTGCAAGAAAGGACTGCTGTGCAGTTCAGTTACAACTTTATGATGGTGTAAAAATAATTAAAAAAATAGCCCCGAACAATTATCATTATACCTGACACTTATTTATGCATGCACAGAAGCAATTTGAAAGCCATAAAATCCCTCACCAGCCTTGTTTAATCTCACCCCGTGAAAGACACGGATACGAGTCACTGTCATCACCAGCAGTGCAGAGACCAAGTGTTTTAGAGCTTGTTAAATAACTTGGGTCAGATCCACAGATGGTGTAAATCAAACCCGGGTAGTTACTCCAATGTCTGTGGTCACAGAAGGCTCTCTGGAGCCACTGCACAACCAGTGCTGTCCCAGGGAGCTCTTACATCAGGTGTAACCTCCACAAGCTGCAGACGCACTAATATCCTGCTGCTGTGGCAGCTCCCCACCCCACGTTCCCAGCGGAGGTGCTGGAAGAAGGAGCCAAGCTATTGTGAGCTTCACTGGCCAGCTGGGCTGGCATTCCTGCCCTGCCAGTGGCTGGTCCTTGGCTCCATCTTGCTCTCCTGAAGTTTCTGCTGGAGCTGGACTGGAGCCCTATGGTCCACAGTCATCCATTCCTGTCCCCCTGCTCCTGGAGTGCTACATTCACGATCATGAAAATGGTATCTCTGAATAGATTTAGCCAACGGGGGAGAAATGATCATTTTTAGGGGAACGGAACTGGAGAGACAAACAGCTGGAATGTGTTTCTCCCACTGGGAATGGGAGGAGGAGCTGGCTGCTGGCAGCAGGCTGTGTTCACACAATGCTTCAGGATGACTAAATTGCTCAAGGTAAAAGGGTGGTGAGATTTGATAGAAGTTGCTGTCAGCTGCGAAAATGCACTTAACACAGACTTCTCCCAGCCATGGAAACAGCCTGCATCCGAACTACCAGCAACACCCAGCACAGCTCCTACTTGACGAGCTCTCAAGCTCCATGAGATGGGAGTGGTGAGGCCGTGACACTCCAGCTGTGCTCTCCCCCCAGCTGAGCCACGGGATACAATCTGCAGCTGGGTTCTTATTCCTCATGGAGCAATGCAAGTCATAAAAGCCACCTCCTGAGATGTTATAAAAAGCACTTCTCAGCTCTTTCCCACAACTTCCAAGGCTTTCTCCTGTCTTTATGGATATCTCTGCCCACACCATCCTCGCCCTGAAGGGCTTTTGCCCATGAGCATCACAGTGCTCAGAGGTGCATCTCATTAGCTCCTGGCCCAGCTGAGCTCTCCTAGAGATGCCACAGGGACCATGTGGTGTTGAAGTGGGACTCCCACACCAGCACACTAATGGAGGGCCACTCCTTGCAGTCAGGAGAGAAGACCCAGAGGGTCTGCCTCTGCAAGTCTGTAAATCCCCTCTGACTCCAACTTCAGCCTGCAGCAAGCTGAGCAGACTTATCTTCAGTTTTCTCTTGAACAGCAGCGTCACAGGTGACTGCTCTGGCTGTGCCGGTGCCATCGAGTCATGAGTTCAAATAGGAGTTTGACTCTGCATCTTCCCTCATGGATTTTCTCTCAGGTCACTCTTTCCCAGCAGCTGAGGGACCAGCAGTTACATGGCTCAGCTTGCGATGGCCATTCTGCAGCCAGTTATCAGATGTGGTACATCCCATAGTGCATCTGATTACAGAGGACTGTGTCCACATCCCTCCTTTTCAGCTTCAGTATTCTTCAGTCATGACAAATGTGTGAACTCGTGAATGACGCTCATGTAAATAATCGTCTAGAACAACTAGATGTTCCTTCCAGCTGGCTCACCCAGATTTGCCTCTGCCTGTGCTCCAGAAGCCTCATTTCCCCTTGTTCCTAATGTGAGCTCTGTCACTTAGCTTTGCCTATATTTCAGGTGCATGCTGCAAGCATCACTGCTTTCTCCAGTGCCTCTGTACAAGGCTGGGGAGAAACGCCACTGGCATTTATCTCACATCTTTCAGTTCTGACATGACTCTCAAGTCCCTTCCCTTGCTTTCATACACTCCTTCCTGGTCTTGATGGTCTGAGCATGCTGAGTTTCTGGGTTTAATTTGGTTTGAAATGCAGCAATATAGTTCTGGTGTTTGCTTCCCATCTGTTTGTACAAGGTGCTGGAGGCTTCTTCACCCATCAGCCTCTTCCATGGCCACGTCCAATTCTCCAATAATGTGTTAGTGGTGTCTTGGGAGGGTTGGTGTTTGTTTGCAGAGCTCTTCTTGGCAAGGGGACAAGGGGCTTGCAGTTGCTGCCAAATATCACAGGCCTCCCGATAATAAACATGTTACTTTTTGCACCTCTGGATGATGATGGAGGTGAGGAGGATGACTTTGGCTGCAGCACGTTACGTGAACCGGAGGAGCTCTACCCAACTGCCATGGTGTGCATCCCCACCCCTTCTCCTGCGAGCACAGTCTGATAGGCCATGGGACCGTGGCGTGTTTTGCATCAAATTAGCCACTGATATTTGCATATGGAGATGCACAAAGCCTGGCAGGATTGTCAGTCTTCAGACATCTTTTCAGCCCAGGGAAGCAAGGTGAGATCTCACACCCCACTGCTGAAACTGCTCCCAGTGAGCGAAGCGTGAGGCCACCATGGGTGCCCGTAACGTCACGGCCGGCAGCGTGATCTGTGGGTGAAACTGGTGGCAGGCAGCTGCCGCCTGCCCATCTCTGGGCACATTGGCCACCTCGCCCTGCGCAAGGCAGCAGGCAGCCCTTGTTCAGAGCGACGATGTGTGCTTTCCTAGGAGGCACCTCAGCAGCACACAGTGTGTCAGGGCTTCTCTGGAAATATTTGTGCGTTGCTTCACGCCCCAAATAATTGCTAAGCCTCCCTCCCTCCCCCACTCACACACATTTTAACTCCTGCCCTATCCCACTTGCCAATTTTCCTCAGGCCTCATTATGCAGAGTGGGATTTTGCATGCTACAGCATGGCACCCACTTCCTCCCACCCCCAGGAGACCTCTCCCCTTCCTCAGCTCCCCCTGCAAGTGGTGGCGGTGGCATTTGGGCCACCGTGCTCCTGATGGAGCAGCCAACACTGCAGCCGGGTGGAGAGGCACACACACATGGCAGCTCTCTCCTTCCCTCCTGCTCACCCCCCGCAGTACTCACTCAGCTTCTTTTGCCTCCCAGTCTTTGGAAGCAAAAAGCTTAATTATGGCACAAGACCTCAGGGGACTGATGGCCATAGGTGGGGCTTGCAACACGGAGGAGGTGTGACATGGATGTCCCTCTGGACCCTACAGCTGCTGGCAAGCTGAAGAGGGCCAGGGCAAGGACTCAACTGCTGGCCACATAGTTTGAATAGGGTATTACTTCATACTGCACACTGCCTGGCGTGGACCTGTCCTGGGCCAAGTAGCTCTCTCCCTGCCAGGGCTCTGAACTGGGCAGGGGAGAGCGGGATCAATGAGGTGGCCCCTTTTTGGGGATGGCAGGAAACCTCACCCTATGGACAGAAGCTGTGCTGAACCACCTGCCCCCAAGCTGGAAAGCAAAGCCAGGCCAATTTTATTTACCAGTAGCAACAGAGACATCTCCAGCTTCCCATCCAATGCCTATTTGTGTGCCCAGCATGGATGCGGTGCCCTGCACAGGTCTGCCCCTTCCCAGTTCCAAGCTTCCTCCAAGCAACCACTCCCAGAGCCCATCGCAGCACGGGCTAACAGTCAGATCATCTGATAATCCCTACTGTCACCCGTTCCTCTCAGCTCCTGATAACCATTGCCATTCTTCAACCGTTTTAAACTGAAATTGTCCTCTGGGTATCTACCTCCAGGGTGCATTTGAGACTTAGCCGGTACCAGTGGGAAGGAGTACTCATTTCCAAGAGGAGGCTCAGGCCAGGAGCTGGAGTGCTCACCTTGGGATGAGCACACAGTTTTAGCACCTTTCCCTTCAGATGTGCTCCTGCTTCTGCTGCAGCTTGGCATGAGACCTGGCCCTCCCCATACCTGTGAAAATCCACCAAAACCCAGCCACGTTATTAAGCCTTTTAAAAGCAGTTCCCGTCTGCACAGCAGACCTGATTTCCTCTGGGGTTTTGTGCTGTTAATGACCAATTTGGCTTCCAGGACAAGTAGGTGCCAACTGGAGGCTTTTTTTTTTTTGCAGAAAGAACATTTTGAAAACCATTATCCCATGTATACCCTCTGGCAAGTGATAAATTGCAAGCTTCTGTGGCCACTTTTTCCACAGTTTGGGATTTTTTTGTGTCTCCTTCCTCCCTCTGCTGTCTTATTTTTGTGAAACTAATTGGGAGTTAATTATATGTGTGACATCTAATTGAGTCAGCCAGGGGCTTC
Organism: Chloroceryle amazona; assembly: GCA_027560015.1. Classification (NCBI taxonomy): domain Eukaryota; kingdom Metazoa; phylum Chordata; class Aves; order Coraciiformes; family Cerylidae; genus Chloroceryle; species Chloroceryle amazona. The sequence continues at coordinate 21,765 of JANHFX010013657.1, read as the reverse complement.
ACAGCTTAGCAGGGGATGACAGGCAGATAAATAAGCAGACACACAGACACACGTGCCCACACACGTATGCGCGCACACACTCACACATGACTGGGTAAACCATTTCTCTCAGAAACCTGGATCCACAGCAGTGATATTTTGTGTGGTTTTGGCTAATGGTAGACACTTATCTGACACGGTGACCTTCAGCCAGGCTGGTGGGATGTCACCTAGAGAAATGGGATTGGTCTTTCCTTTTGGCCTTAAAAATAAAAAGACTTGGAAATTGCTCTGCAAAGTCTACTCAGGTGGCAACACAAAGTACAACATTACTCAAAAGTGGTGGAGGAGGTGCCCATGCCACGGGGACCCCTGCTCAGGCTGCCCCAGGCTCTGCCTGGGCACTGCCTGGTGGGGCACTTTCAGCCTGAGCTGAGCCTGTGTGAGCACTTGCTGCAAATCAGTGCTTGGGCCCTGCTCCTGACTCTGCCTCGCTCACCTGCGCTTTCTTTGTGCCTCTCTGAAGCTGTAGCAATACTCGTTTTTTTAACACGAGCAGTTAGGAGAACAATTTCACTGATCTTTCTGGGGAAGGTCTGTGCTCGGGGCTGGAGCACCACAGAGAGACCAAAGGGCAATGCTGAGTTTAGAGCAGGGTTTAACTGGGGAGTTGTAAATGGAGCACAGGGCTACACAGCAGGAATAGGTGGGTTGTTGGTGGCAGTATGTGGGCACCCTCTGCTTTTGCCCTGGCTCCAGCTAGTTTTCTCTGCAAAGTGGATATGGAGGGATTGTTGAAAAGGGACCCCGAATGCATGTGGGGGAAAGAAGCAGGAGAACAGGCTTCCACAGACACCTACATTTTAGGAGGAAGTGACACATAAATAAGGAACATTTCTTTTTCTGCCACGCTGATAATCTCATGCATAGCAGGGAAGGTCTGCTGCCTGCAGAGGTTGTGCTTCCAAAGAGGCTGTTTGCTGCTACAGCATCCAGCCCTGGTGCAAAAGATGACAGTTTAACCTCTTTGGGAAAGCTGAAGCCACAGAGGTTAATCAAGGCAGTCCTTGCAGCATCAAAGTACAACCCAGCAGTTAGAAGATTCAGGTTCATTTTGATTGTTGGACTCCTGCAGCACTGATTGAAGGCAATAATCGTGATTTGGCACCCAAGGGAGAGCACAGGTAGTGACACAACCTGCAGTTTGCAAGTACAAGAGGAGGTGACTTGGTCCTCAGCAGCTGCCTGCCTGCCTGTTCTGGGTCAGTGGCTGTGCCCAAAGTCCTGCAAATTCCCAGGTTTCATAGCCAGAGAAATGAAACAGATGGCAAGAGCAAGGAAGAAAGGGAAGGCTGGCAAACCACTTTTGAGGATCTCTTGATTGCTTTGATGTCACAAATAACATGCAGAAAAAACTCAGCCAGCTTCACATGTGCTGGCTGAAGTCCTGGAAGGGCCTCACCACATCTGTGTGTCACTCTCTCTGCACCCACTGGGCTGTCAGGACCAGAGCAAGCATCGCTGTCAGTGGTTTTCCTGCATTAAATACTGATCAGTTTAGGACAAAGGGGGAAAGAATCAGTCATTGTCAGCAGCTGATAGGTCTCCAGAACTCACATCTAAGACACACCAAGAAATGTTTACACAAATCTCATTCAAATGCAGCCATCCTCTTTCTGTGAGAGTCGAATAACTCTGGTACCATCTGCCAGAGGAACAAGTGTCCAAAGCTGTCTGCATGGGGCTAAACCAGGAGCCGATCTCAACACAGCCTGTTGAGAAACACTTTGGGATTTACTTTCAGCCAACCTCTGATTGCAGTCTACTTGTCATCAGCTGATGAGATCCGAAATGTGGATCAAGCAACAGCTTAAGCAAGTGCAACAAAACTAGAGAATCCTCACAGGGACATTAGCCCTCACAAGAGCTAATCAAAGCTCCTCACCCTGCCAGTACTGTGCGACAGCACTCGCTACGTTCAGAAGCGGAGCTGGAGGTGCTCACGCTGCACAGAGGGCATTGCTCCTGTGTGTCAAGGCACAGGGGATCCACTCTCAGTCTGAGCCAAGGCTACCCACAGAGCCAGGCCTTTGTGCCTGGTTTGCGTTGAGCTATTTATTGCTGATCTCAGCCAAGGGACCCGCATAGGACACTTGTGGAAGCGGTCCCTGCTACTGCGCTTGCACATTTAGAAGGAAGCGGAGCAAAACCACACTGGAGTCACAGCTGAACACACTTGATGGGGGAGACACTGATGTATTTCACTATATTTAGATCAGCCTGGATCATCTGAAAGAGCATAAGCAGCAAAAAAAAAAATAAAGAAAAAGAAAGAAAAGAGGGAAGGCTTCTTCTTCCGTGAGGCTGTTAAGGAGTAGTCAGAGAGAAATGAAACAAAGAAAATCTTCACACTTACTTTGAATCTCCATCTGTCAGAGAACAGATATTTTCTTAAGCAAGATTCTGATTACTGAAAGCAGATGATGGGGAATTAAGAAACCAGGAGATAAGATCAGGAATAGTTAATAAAAAGCTTGGGATCCATAAAACCAGTAAAAGGAAAAGGCCATATCCAGGCGTGCTGAAGGAAATGGGAAAAGAAATTAGAGACGCTTTAGCAAACCTTTTCAGAAGTTCAAGAGAAATCCCTTGGGACTGGAAAGCTTAACAAACAGCAAGTGCTGGGGAAAGCAGCCCGAGGGCAAAGCAAGGCTACATCCAGTCGGTTTGAAATCCATTGCTGGGAAGTCTTAAAGCTCTTTAAAAGATCTGTTTGGAGAAATACTTAGAAGAGGGTAAGAGCACCTCACTAAGTAGCTTGAATTCACGGAGGTTGTTACTGGCAGAGCAGAACAAAGCAGTGGTACGTGGTGAGAATTTCTGAAATGATAGCTGGCTTGAAAATTATTTCTAAAAAGAGAAAATGAGACATACTCGAGTAGAAGCCAGATAACCTCTTGCATGAAGAGAAAAACTCACTAAGAGGTATTTGTCACAACTGTCCTTCCAGCTTCAACCCCTGGACAAACTGTATGGCAAATCCAAGTGTTATTGTAAAGCAGTTTTGTGTTAAAAACACTGCAATATGACACTACAAAGACATGTCTAGCCCTGTGTCACATGCAGAAATATTAAGCTGGCACTCCTTGTTGGATTTAGGTAAATGTGGAAACAAACCTCTGTGGTCTTTGCCTGGATGACAGCAGAGATCATGCAGAGACAACAGCAAGAGTCATACAACTGCAATATCACAAACAGTTCTGAAGCAATAGGCTTCATTGCTTTAATTAAGAAAAATAACTCTGATCGCAGAGATGTACACAGATAAAGACAAAGGTAACATAGACAAGAAAACCTGGAAGGTAAAATGTTTTAAGAGCTTTAACGTTGGTGAAATATTTAACTAGGTGATATTATTTTGCCATTTCTCTCTAAGCTCCCCCACCAGGATCAACTCACAGAAGTGGCACAAAGTTAATGCAGCTTCAGTTTCCCCTGGTTTATTTTCTATGCTCCGTGTAGTGTTTTTTCTACGGAGTTTCAATTCCTTTAAACCAAGCTGCTGCCACTTACAGTCTCAGTGTTGCTATAATGCTGTGTAACATTTTCTGTCTGTGCTAAGATTTCAACAGTAGCTAACCGGAGGAAAAACCCCAAATCACATAAATGATATCAAAGAGTTTACCTAAAATATATGGTGACCTAGAAACTGATAAAACTCAAATGTAACTGGAAAAGTTTTGAAATGGCAGGAAGAGAAGGAGACAGAAGCAATGAATGTCTGAATCCTAGAAACACTCAGCCAGTGAATCAGCGCCGGTGGGGAGTGGTGCTGAGCTGTGGATGTGAAGTGAGGAACATGTACACAGAAAGCCAGCAGGCGACAGGGAGCCCGGAGAGTGGCACGTTTCACGAGGCCTGGAGAAGCGTGCCCAGTATGGCTGCATTTGGATACCAGGGCATGGCACAGGTAGGGACAGAACCTGTAAAATGCTCCACCTCAAACCCTGAAGTCAGAGGTGAAAAACTGCAGGCAGCTTTGGTCACATATGCACCATGTTTAGGGAGTAGAGTTGAATGAATTCCAGTATGAGGAACTGCTCTAAGACTCGCATGCAAGTTGGCAGGCGAATGGAAAACATGATGACCTTCCATACTTATTTCTTCATCTGTATCATCTATCAGAGCCTTGAATATGCATTAAGAAGGTTTAATTTTTCAAGACAACCCAGAACTATATAAAAAGCAAACCTTTCCAAAGCCTTTAGGGATGCCACTGGAAAATCCCTTGACAGTTTTGTTAGTTGCACAACACAGACTAAGATAAAACACAAGAAGCAAATGCTTCTGCACTGGCATCCTCCCTGCACACGTGGAAACTGGTAAGCTTTGGAGTTCACTGGGGACAGATCCATGACCACAGTGACAAGGGGAACAGCAGGGTCATGGCTTCAGAGACCCTTATGGGACAGAATCAGAGAGTCAGCACGGCTGAGGCTGGCAGCCAGCCACTGCTGGAGACTGACCAACCCAATGCTTGCTCTTGCAGGGTCAGCCAGAGCAGGCTGCTCAAGGCTGCGTCCAGTCAGGGTTTGAGCATCACTTAGGATGGAGACTCCACAACCTGTCTGTACAACCTGTGCCTGTGTTGAACCACCTGCACAGTACAAAAGGGTTTTCTTTTCTGCAGTTGGAATTTTCCGTATTTCTGTGTGTGCTGTTGCCTCTTGCCCTGTCCCTGGGCACCACTGACAAGAGTCTGTCTCCCTCTTTTTTATCTCCCCATCGGGTATTTATGCACAAGATCACCCCAACCCTTCTCTTCTCCAGGCTGAACAGTCCCAGCTTTCAGCCTCTCCTTGTATGAAAGTTGCTCCAGTCCCTCAAGCAGCCCTTCACCTCCAGTCCTATCATCTTCGCAGCCCTTCAGCAGACTCACTACAGTATGTCCCTGTCTCTCTTGCACCGGGAGCGCTGGACACAGCTCTCCAGATAGGTCCCACCAATGCAGCACTCCACCTGATGGAGCCCAGGACACACTGACTTCTTCACTGAGTGGATGCATTGCTGACTGATGGTCACCTTGACCTCCGAGGTCCATCAGGACTCCCATGTCCTTCTCTGCTAAGCTGCTTTCCTGCTGGTTGCCCACCATCATGTACTGGTGCAAGAGAATAGTTCTCCCCTGGGGTGGGGTTTGCATTTTCCTCTTGTTGAATTTTAGGAGGTTCCCCTCTGACCCTCTTCTCCATCCTGTCTATGTCAGCATAATCATCTGGGACATCAACCACTCCTCCTGATTTCATATGGTCTGCAAACTTGCACCGTTGTGGAAGGTTATCGTGTTGGTTGAGCATGATTTCCCCTTCATAAATCCATGCTGCCTACTCCAAATCACCTTCTTGTCCATCATGTGTACGGAAGTAGTTTCAGAGATTATTTGCTCCATCAGAATTCCAAAGGAAGTCCAGTATCTCTGGGCAGGCACTGGGGAGGAACAGGCTTCTGAAATGTGTTCAGTTTCTGTCCCTGTAGGGCCACACCAGAACTGGCTGGCACTGCACTGATGCCAAGCAGCTCTCCAAAGCAGGAGGCATCACAGAACAAGAGTTACTTTAGGTACATCATCAGGTGTGAGCACTTCCCACAAAGAGTCTGGAAGGCCTGGAGAAGGGTCCCATCTATATCTGTACTGAATGGAGAATCCACGGGAGCATTTTGCTGGCCCCAATGGTATGTGGACCAGATTAGAATAAAAAGCTGTTCCTAAATCCTAGCTCCAAACTTGATGTCTGTGCAACCACCTCAGGTAAGCAGGTAATTTTCTTTACCTACTTCACTAGATGTAAGCCTTGGGCAGAGAAAGTGATCACAGAAAAAGGATGTCTGGCTTATCTATTTTCCATTGTGGAAAGGGGTTGTAGCAGAATAAGCACAACTTTATAGCAGTAATTCCATCTGCAAGGTTTGCATCACTTTCTCTGTATCAGCACATGTTCAAATGCATACATCTTTCTGTGTAAGTCTAGAATTATCCTCCATGTACTACTGTAATAGAAAAAGTTGCTTCTTTGCATGGCTTTTTGCTCCACTGCAGTTACATTTCTTAGTTAAACCCAAAAGTCACATGCCATCCCACTGGGGGAAGCAGAGTAGAGGGGATGAGGGTCAAGCCAGTGGGTGACAACAGAGTTTTTCAAGGGTGTTCATGTGTGTCCAGTTTATTCATAACTGGAAACCTCCTAGATTTGGCAAAGTAACAGAAGACTTAACAGGATGCGTGTAGTTCCAGCCTGTTCTGCTTCTGTTGGAAGCACCTGTTGAAATAACATCTAGAGGTCTGGCTGGGGGGCATTCTGGGGAGGTGGATGTTATATCCTTATTGCTTTCTAGTTAAAATGGGCATGATTAAAGGCCTGGATTGGAACAGGTCTTTTATAGCAAAATACAAATGCTGATCCCAATTACGGAGTTCACCACCAAAGGGGATCTGGAAACAAATTTCTGAAAGAATCAAGGCAATGTTTTATGGACACCTTCCACCTTCAAGACTGCTGAATCCTTCTCCCACCTCTTAATCCAAAAGCAAACTGGCAACGTAAAGAAAAGACACTTGGTCAGAAAGCAAAGGCCCCGGGGGTGCAGCACCTTCAGCATCGCTCTCCGCTGGAGTTACAGCAGCACGTGCAGTGGGCTCAGAGCAGGACAGACACTCGGTGTCTCTCACCCATCCCCTGAGCTGAGCCCCTTTCCCTTCCCATCCTGCCACCACCCCCCAAAGCGGAGCGTGCCCCCCAGAGCCCTGCAGGAGCACCCCACAAACGATGCTGCTGTTCTTGCCTTTCTCTCCGAGTTGCCGACAGTGCTCGGGCATTGAGGAAGGGCCCTTTCTGTTAGATCCTCGGCCAGCTGGGGCTTCACAGAGCAAACCCACAACCTGAAACTGCAAACAGCTATTCCCATACAGATCACGGGGCCTTCAACTTCAGAAGCAGTACAAGGTGTACGTGTTAATTTGTGGTTAAGGCCTATTTACCTGGAACAGCACTGGAGGGTGGCTCGGCCTTTCCTGTAGCACAGCAGCTGGAACTGCCAAAAGAAAGAGGCATTAAAAGTTAATAAAAAAGTCTGAAACATGCTCATTAAAATACTTGGAAAACTTCACAGTTTAGCTTCATACCGTAGCACAGGTATGTGAGAACTTGACTGGGCTTGCCTGCCTCCCTAGCAGACTGTCTTGACTTAATACTTGGAAAAAAAAATCACTTGGCGCCTGATGCCGTGTTAAAAACCCCCCACCCTGTCAGATAGTGCCACAATTCGCCCTGGAAATGCATCTAAGCAAAGGAATGCGTGAGCACAAGCCCAGAGCTCAAACTACTGGTTGTTCTACAGATCAGTGGGGTTTTATTTATTTGAACCCTCAGCCCAAAGTCTCCGCAGCTGGTAACTCTGCCACCCCACTCTGGTTCAGCCATCCTCTGCTACTGCTCCCAGAGCAGGCTCTTTGGATGCCATGGTATGGAGAGGCCTGGCCATATCTGGAGCCATTTCAAGGAAAATCTAGCCCTGTATTTGACCTCATTCTTCTATTTGCTCACCACACTAATTAGGTCAGGTGGAGGCAAGGCCAACAAGACAGGCAGGATGGACTATTTGCATAGCTGCAAGCGGTTTCTATCTGATTGAGTGGAGTGGATTGAACCATAGGTGGATCGTGGGTCAAGAGGTTGTTTGAGTTTCACATTCATGGATGCACTCTCCACAGCCAGTGTTTTCCTTACACCGCTCCACAGCACTTCACATTGGCTGCTAGGTCATGAACTGACGCCTGGATCTAAAGCTGCTGAGGATAAGGACTGCTGTGGTTCTGCATCCATGCAGCACACAAGGACCACCCTACAGTGATTCAGTGAGGGCTGCCTGCTTTTGATCTCAGCCATAGGGTCTGCCCGAGAGCATGAGCTTTGGTCGTGGTAGAGCCTCTGATTTACCAACAGCTGAAGCCATCTGATCTAGTATTTACTTCTCAGGTAAAAATTAAATTTTATGTTAAGTAACAACCTGGGATTATTTGCCTAATCCTTGTACCTCCTACACACTATTTCTCTGGGATGCAGAGCCTTTGGCTAACATTCCACCATCACATTTGGGATTGTCCTGCAGAACATCACATCACGTTTATCCTGCTTCCTTCAAAGTGCAATCACTACCTTGGGACCAGGACGTAGTACTGAATTTTGGACCTGTTGTTGCTTCTGTGAGTTCAAGGTTTTGGACTTGGTGGCCTTTGGCCTCTTCCCTAGAGGAGCTCTCAGAGTTTTCAGGTATAATGTATGAAGCCTTATGGCTTTTTTATGGTAGGGTTTATTTTACCAAGGAAGGTAATAGCACGTTTCCTTTGTCTAGGCTGTGTTATGAGTTTATGATTACACAGCACTTCTCCGGCAGTGGGTTGCTGTTACCAGACATGCCTCCTGTAGAATATCTGAGCTACTCATCGCCCGTCCTGCAAAATCCCAAGGCAGGGCTATGAGGAGACACAGCACAAGTTCAGAACAGGCAGGCTGTGCATGGAGCACTGAGACCCATACAGCACCATGTGTAAAGAAGACAGCAGGGGAAGGATTTTCAGTCTGCCCATCCATGTTCTCTGTCCAAAATGACTTCTGCCTGAACAGCATCACGGTGCTGAACAGCCAGCTTCTTGCTTATAGTGTGGGTGACAACCCAAAATTTCAGTGGAGGAAGCACCTTTTAGCATCCCTGTATGAGAACAGGGCAGTCCAACCTGTGGACGCTGCCACAGTCCTCTGCACCCTGGAAGCACAGGGTATCAGGTATGACCTGTGCCCAAGGACTTCATAAGGAGGAGAGATTCCTGCCAAAACCAAGAGCAGCACCCAGCTTCTCCAGACCCCTTCACCCTCTCTCCTTCCTTCACAGACAGCTCCCTGAAAGACTTCTTGGTAGGAAAAGGCAGCTGCTGAAGGGATGGAAAGGAGCCCCCGCAGTGGAAGGTATGTGTACACCTGCCTTCTACAGCTTCCCTATTATCACTAAAGAACAAAGAAATAGCAGATGTACATCTGATGTGTTTACACGAAAGCTGCAGTATTTACTGATGCTTTTAAGGTCATATTTTACTTCAGTCAAGCTTAAAAAAAAAAAAAAAAGAAGTCAAGAATATCTTGCAGTTACTTAGCTAAACACCTTTTCCCGCCTCTGGATTGGGTAAAACAGATCCTCACAATAAACAAGGAATTGGCAAGAGTCCAAAATCCACTAACTCAAGGTCACTCATCTACTCAAGGAATTCAGGCTGCCTGAGCAGTGACCATAAATCATCACATTTGACACTGATTCGGTGGCCGGTGTAAAACGGGAGGGAGGGAGTCTGCACACTGTGCCCGTGGGAGGAGCACCGTACCACAACCGCCAGCTACAGAGGAAGCAACCAGTTGCTTCTCTGAAGAGGCCCAGACTCCACTGGGCATGGAAAGATGATTTTCCACCTAATCACTGGGAGTTTCTAGTCAAGGCATGTACATACGTAGGAGCGTGGCCAAATCTGTCACCTAAGCGCATGCTGATGGAGCTATAAATCCAAGAAATCACCGGCTGCAAACACAAGCAGGACACACTCCGGGTACTCCTGCCTGTCACACCAAGTCCTAGCAGGGGACTTAATGTCGTGGCATTTCCTCTTGGCATCTTAGCCACTTTCTGGGAGCTTTATGGATACCATCACTGAGGTATCCCACTAAATCCCAGGGAGACAGGGAGCTTGGCAAATATGGGAAAATGAGACAGCAAAAATGAATTGCCTTTCTGTCAATCTATGGTTCAGATGAAAAATACTGTGTCTCAAATAGAAGTTTAATATCTTGTCCACTGAAACACCCTTCTGAGCAAACACACTCGCAGACTTAGTAGTTAAAGGTCCCCACTTTTTTTGTTGGGGTGTCAAGACTTTACAGGTATGGCCAAGTTGTTCCCCCAGTCACCCCTGAGGTGTATGTCCCTGGTCAGTGTGAGAGGCAGGGTACTAACTAAAGGGATCATTCTGATGGAATAGCTGTCCAGTTACTTGGAGCCACCCCAGACGAGTTAGGAGAAAAAGGGGACAGTTCCTGTTACTTCTTTAGAATGGAAAGTCCAAAGGCATTTTTCACTGTTGTATCACTACTACCTTTCCAGACTCTCCACAACACATAAAACCTATGATATAGCAGGAGCTAGAGCAAAGCTTATTGGGAGCTACTAATGCAAAAATAGAAACCTCCTACGTTAACAAAAAAAAACCCCCAACAAAACAAATGCTGTGCATGCTCTAAGATATGTGTGAGAGAGACTGATGCAGTCAGTCTGCGTAGGAGTTGAGTGGAGACAGCCTGAAGACCTCTAGCAGCAGAAAAAGGAGGTAAATGGGCATTTATTTGGTGAGCATCTGGGGAGAGGGGTTTGAATATGTGCTAGAAGAAACTGGGGATTTAAGTTTGACTTCAAGCTATGTCCTGGTGAGCTGAAATAATGAAGGCCTGAGCTATGCACTGCTGCCTTGTACAGCTCCTGTACCATGAGGAAGGCTTCAGAAGGATGAGAAAGTGTCTCTCATCATATCTTGTCTATCTTCACCTGTCAGCTTTCTGTGTTTCTTCGCTAAAATCTCATAGAAAGGAGTCACAAATTTACTGTGTGTAGCAGCATTTCATTAACTAGAAACACCCTTCTCAGCTGAGAGACTCCATAAAGTATTAGAAAAAAAATAAATATGAAGCTATGTAAACAATATTCTCCAGTTTTACCCAATCTGGGCTAACCCCAGCCTTGACGTGACCCTGTTCTCACAAGGACACAAGCGAGCCTTGCTGCAGGCACACGCAGGTGAACGCACGTGCACATCCCCCGATGCACGGGCACGAGAAGCGGTGCTGGTAGAACCTTCTCATCAGAGGCTGCTCCACCACCCCTCCCTTCCAGCCCTGCCAGCCTCTGCCTCTTTGGGTTGAAATCTTTCTCTGCTGCCTCAGGCAGTTTCATTCACTTTTCTATTTATCTGAGATTTGTATTTGCAGCCAAAGAAGTTCAAGCGTTACTAAGAAAGACAGGAGGAGGAGGGGGAAAAAAGTTTTGTTACATTATTTTTTTCCAAAATTTGGTAAATGTGAGCTGGTTTTTAATGTGATTTATGGAAATGTGACTTCTTCCATTTCTTCTTTTTCCTTCCCACCCAATCCAGCCCCTGCAGTTTCCAGTACTTTCCCAGAAAACATGTGCTTTCCTCCAGCTTTTTAATATAATAGTTCAATACTTCAATTTAACAGTTGTCTTTTTTTGAAATCTTACAAAAGCCAACATTTAGGAAAAAAAACCCAAAACGTTTCAAATGTAAAGCTGTATATTTGATGAGGGATAGCTAACCAGAAATAGCATTATTAAGGTGAAATTTGGGGCATCTCACAAAAGGATCTAGTGACCAATACAAGGCCCATCTCCCTTACAAAAAGGATTGAGTATACATAAGCAAAGAGCTTAAATCCACTGTGTGAATTTGTTAATTGTTGAAGTTTTACAGCTTCAGCAGGTCTGAAAGCTCATGAGCTTTAATTCTGAACTCATCTCGCCAAGGCAAGTGCCTTTGGTTCCGACTCAGCTTCATTTCGGCACAGCGTGGAGAGGAGCGGTGCTCAGAGGTGTGTCTGGCAGCTGGGAAGCAGCTGGACCAGAGCAAAGGGAATATTCCCACTTGCTGAAAGGGGCTGGGAAAACTGATACCAGCTGAGAAAAAATGTATCTACGTTGTGCATGCTACAAGTTGTCCTTCTACAACAGTAATGATTCCGCAGATACAATTAGCTTGCCAAGAATGGGTACAGCTTAAGTAGGCTCCTTAAATGAAACAATGGAGCATTTTTTTGTTGCTGGTGTAATCAAGTGTCACAGGAACTGTGGATTTGACAGGTTCACTCGAAAGCTGGGTCTCACTCCTATCTGCAAGGATATCACAACAGCCCCTCCTCCTCCCATCTTTGGCCACAGATTTCCATCATTCTTCCAGATCCCCTGTTTGTCTCGGGGGGGCAGTCATCAGTTAATGTCACTGTCTCCTTTTTAACCTCTGGTGCCACAGCTGGGAATCGAACATTAAACAAGGTCCACTGCAAGACCAGTCCTGGATAAACTGCACCAGTAATTACATCTGGTGTGTTTGTTAATGTTCTATGGTAACCTGTTGTGATCTTCCTGTTTGTCAGTGCTTTCCTTAAACTCAAATTCGTGTTTCTCCAATACAAGAAATAATTCATTGAGTTTATTTCAACCTCTTAATGCAAATTGACTGCATTTGCTTTGTCTGCAAAAGTCAGTTATCTTATAAAATAAAGCTACCGTGTTTATTTGGCATGATCTACCTTGACCAAATTCATGTTGTATTTCATCCCATTTTCAATTATCTTCCGTGTCTTTCCTTCAGCACACTTTCTGTGTCCAGCTGATCCACGTATCTAATACGTCAGCTGGAGGGAAAAATAGGTAAGAGAGTTGGTGCTCAATTCCCCTCTCTGCTCTGCTCGTCTGTGACAATCCAGCTGCTGCGGCCCATGCAGGCAGCCTAAAACAAGTTAAAAAACAAGAAGTCATGAGCTCTCCCATGAAGCTCTCCCATGGAGCATGGACTGTGGATCCTTCCTGATAGAACCTGTTGCCTCATGAAACTCAGAGCCCGAGGGGCTTAGTCAAATATTTAGATAGAGATGAAACGCTAGCAATTATTAGAAGACAATTAAAAGGATTATCTTTCCTCATACTCCATAAACTGTTCTCTAGCTGGGCTAGGAGGACATGAACTCCTCTGTTGAAGAGCTCTTGATTAGGTGAACAACATGAATTTAATGGTGTTCTCTGTACTGTTTGGCCATGGTCCCAGAGCAGGTATCACAGCAGATGAAGCACCGCTCTTCTCCGCCAGGGCCACGGCAGCATCTTCACCATAACCTCCATGGTCCTTTTCTATTGCAGAGACATGCTGCTTTCTACACACTGCATCTGGAGGCAGACAGTGTGGGAAAGCTCTTGTGTAAACTCCATGCCAAGCAAGAGCAGGCCTGTATGGCATGGCGCTGGGTTCAGTGAGCGAGGAGGCTCTGGACCAACGTGCTGATGCTGAAGGAAGGGATGGTGTCTATTGATTATGGCATGCAGGCAGAAGAGCTGCAGAAGGTGGAGCAGGGTTTAAGGATCTGCAGCTCGCTGGGAGTGGCTTGCCCATGAGAATGCACCTGGCAGATGCACCACGTGAGCCAGCTCTGCACAGCAGTGCAGCACTGGTGCATCGTGTAACCTGGGGAGGACCCTCCTTGCTCTGCCCCTCATTGCCTAACACAGTCGCAGCAGCCTCTCCCGCTGCTACCAGATCTCCCACCAGATGCTGACACAGGAATTTGGTGATGGACCTGCTTCCAGGCACCTCCTGGCTGCTGCTGAGGCCAGGTCTCCTCCAGGAAGCAGAGCCTTTCACCCCACATGGTGTACGTTTCTTAGCCTCACACTATGTCTGTAGATTGCAGTGTCATTCTTCAGGGGCCTACAGTGGAACCCAACATGCCTGGGAAGGGCAGTTTAAGCCCGACTAGTCCTTCAAAACCACCATATGTATTTATCCAGCTGCTGTTTCCTAAGCTGACAGGACTTCCTAACATTTTGTGAACACCAACAATAACAAAACCAAATAAGAAATAATTCTCACTTCATATTTTTATGAGCTTGATTTTTACAACTGACTAGTGCAAAACAGAGTAGAACCTTTGAGCAGTTTTGAAATTGGATAATCTATAACACTCTTATTTAGAAAGAAAAAACATATTGAGAAGAGAGCATTTTCCTTCCTGCTGTGAAATTAATGTACTGGCTTCCTCGTGGCCAAGCAGGAAAGAAATATAAAAGTGATTTTTTTCCCAAATACTGGTTTCTGTGCCACACTTTAAGTTGAATCAATACATTACTCATGGCATTCTCTTCAGATAATGTCAAACAATAATAAGGCAGAACACGTAGAAACTTCAAATAAGTCAGGACAATAATACCAGGAGAGCTTATAATAAAACAATTGACACTGGGTTTCTTTAACAACACTTAGCTTTAAACAACTGCACTGCAATCCACCTCAGTTTACCAGCTCTTAAATGAAACAACGAACAAACCGTCCCCAAACTGCTGACATTTTGACTATGACTTTTAGCAAAAGAACATAAAAATGCATTCATCTCTATAAAGGTTCATCTAAAATATCTTAAGAGTTCCCTCACTTTATTTCGGTCTATTCTAGTCCCTCGGCAACCAGGACTTAGGCTTTCTATATAAATTATGACTCCTAGGTGCTAGATCTGTAAGAGGATCTTGCCCCAGAAGACACCGTGTATGGTAGCAAGGGACAGTTCTGCTTTTCTCAACATTTTCACAGCTTGGCATTTCAGAAAGAGAAAGAGTTCATTAAACAGCTAGTTAATATGCTGGGAATGGCCTTGCAAGGAGAAAAGAGCATGAGAAGAAAGTTCTCACAGAACTGAACTCATTTATGTATGTCAGCTTGGGTAGATTGGAAAAGGATGGAAAACAGTGTGGAGTGTCCAAAGTCCCAATCCACCTGCCTCTGGCTTTGCCTAGGCAAGCTGGCAAGTTGCCTTCCTGTATGAGGAAGTGTTTTATGGCCAGATCTTACTTAGCTCCAAGAAGGCTGGTGTCACATGATGGCCACCCTGGATGCTAGGCTCCAACCTATGGCCTTCATTTCAGCTGGGGATTCCCAGTCTAAGCTGACCACAGCAATAGATGTTTCTCCCAGGACAAGATTTTATGTCAAGGAACAAACCATGTTTTAATTAAAAATAAATAAAAAAAAAAAGAAAATGCAACCCAGAATGTGGAAAAAAAGCCTTTGGAGAAGAAAACATGGCTGTGGTCTGCGTCCAGTCGGACCACTCTGCCTTGCTACCACTGTTTGATTAGAGAACATGCCCTTCCCAGCATGCATCCTGTCTCCGAGGACTTAATACAGAGGAAAACTTCAGGGACAGATTCCCAGATGTTGTAAATTGGCATAATTTCATTAACTGAACCAGCTAGACCCTAGTCTCTGGTTGCTGCAAGCTACTTCTGGCATGCTTCGTTTCCAACACTTTGCTGGATGAACCACTGCCCCTCTGCCTGCCCATCATTATGGTAATCACATAATGGTGTTTCTTCCCCTGGACATGCTTTTCTGTCTCACCAAAAGGACATAGAAAAAAAGAGTTGGTGGGAGCCTCAGGAAATTTGCTGGCCCATCATCTACCCAGGACTGGCTGCCTTTGCACCGTAGACTTGTTCCATCTTAGATACCACAGCCTATGGATATTCCCAGGATGGTTTTTTTTTAATGACCAGGCAATTCTGTCCACAGCAAGACAAAAAGCAGAGATAATCTGAACCCCTGCAGGTGCAAAGCAGGTTTAGAGGCAGCTCCTCACCAAGATCCCACCCGGATATTAGATTGGGACCGGGCTGGGGAGCAGCAAGGAGCCCAAACCACAAACACATGGATCTACCAGCAGCAGTTCTTCACATGGGCAAAAGGAAAGGTAGCAAACAGGCTCTGGCTGCTGGTGTCAGTGGTTCATTGAAAGCCTGAAAGAAGTGGAAGATATCCTGTGTGGTTGGGGCAAAGGAGTATTTGGGTTCCACTGATATGCTGTTCATCTGATATCCTGTTTATTACTGATATCCTTATGACTAAGGACTAAACAGCAGTCTGAAGCTGTGGGCCCCTGTCTCCTTGACTTGGGAGCTGAATGATAGTTCTTTGTGCTTGTGCATGCTGTATACTGTTTGTTACTCCAGCTATCTGTCTCAGCTCTCTCCGGGTCTTTCTTTTTGAAATGTGGCACTATATTCCTGATGGATTCAATGATTTATCAAGCACAAAATAGCCAGAACTGTAAGACTGAGATTTATGAAAGATCATTTCTTCAAGTAAAATCCATTAAACTGAACTGTTGAACTCAGAGTCCTCCAGGGAGAGTGTTTCTGTACAGAAGAAAATAATTGTCATTTTTCATTTGTTGTGCTGACTCTTCTACCTTACTCTCAGCCACAGTTCACACACCCAAACCAATACAAAGAGAGCAAACCAAGTGCCCTGACCATCCTAGGTACCCGTCCAGTAACACACCCACAGATGAGAAACAGAATCCAGCATGCTGGCTGCACGGATGACACAGAAACAGAGACAGAAACCAAGTCCTTGCCATTAGAACCACCAACCATATGCTTATTAATTTACTTTAAGTTCAGCAAATCACCCTCCAGTATTTCTAGCTTAATCTAATCTTGCTTGCCTTTTAACACCCAATTCAAAAGACAGATACCACAATAAGAATAATAAATCAACCAACTTGCAGCAGCACCAAACTCATAAACCTGCATGGAGAACAGCACCTGACAGAAGTGCTCCAGAAAATGATGTTATCTGTCATTTTTGTTGGAGCCTCCCTGTAACTTACATCAGGATAAAGCATGCATGGACTCGGGCACTGTCCCAAGATACACAAGGACACAAATCATGACCAAAAATTTCAGACAAATGTTTCTGGAGCATGCACAGGGAGATGGTACTGTGTGTTCTTCACTGCTCTAAGGGCTTGGTAGAGATAGTTCAGGATTTCTTCAGCCCAAAGCTGGACAGAGCTAGTGGGGTGCAGTCTATTGGGGCTCACTGAGAACCTGGAACTGGGCATTTTTGTGAGCATGTACACACTTGTGTATGGAAGGGGAAGGCAAATAAAGTCAGAAAACAGTATTTCTCAAGACACTAATTTTTTCCAGCAATTACATGAGGCCTATAGCTTTAATTAAACTAGCTCTAGACCTCTGACCCATGTCCGGAAAGAGATTCCATAGCTGCCTGCTGGGGTAATACCAGGGCAGACAGGGGTTTTCTGTTCTCCAAGGGGTCAGCTGTAAGCTGAGGATCTCAGCTGACCCACCACTATGCACTGCTTGCAAAGCAGCGCATACCCCTCTCGGTGCTGTAGAAATACAACCAATATTACCACAGCAGCTCATAAAAAGCTTCAGAGCACAGCTAGAGTGCCAGGCCCCTGCTCCTGCTGCGTGACCAACACCAATTCCCTGTCAGAGGTGCCCTGGCTCTGCCTGGCAGGACAGGAGCCATGAGGAAAGCTTGAGAAGCCACCTTTCAGTACCCACCACGGTGCTAAAACGTGTGCCCAGGGCCACCACAGTGACTGACAGTATCGGAGTTAGGTGGGGCCCTGCCAGGGTCAGCGGAGCGAACAGGGTGTCCCTGCAGTTGCTGCAGTGCTCCCATGCACTGAGCAAGGATTACAAGGCACAGCCTGAGATCCTGACCCTCTCCTCTTTCCTGCACTTCTTTGGCCTCTTGAACTTCAAACACCACTCTTCTAAAGGAGACACTGTGCTGAGCTGAGCTCTACTTTTCCCAAAACAACCAAAGGAGAAGACAGAGATGACCATCACCCTGTCATGTGATAACTTAGTGACTGGAGAGCCCACAAAATGGAAGACTACCTCTCAGTTCCCCCTCATCAGCATGATCATAATCCAGGCTTTTCTCCACCCACCTACACATACCCTCAGGCTTTCTCTCTTCCTGCTCCAGATCTGCCTTCCTGTCTGAGCCCAGCTCTGCTTCTGCCACCCCCAGTCCTGGTGGTTAGGGAATATAAATCATAATGAAAGCTGTGGGTTTGAATGCCTTCAGGCTGAGAAGATCTGTGGATCCAGGTGCTTCCCAATGCTAAGCAAGAATGCCAGCCGTTATGCTTATTCCCAGTGGAAAGCAGAAGTGCCACCAGTAAGAGTCACATTCTTATGACGGCGGCTACAGTGCTTTGTGGTGATTTCAGAGCTATGGATGCAGGCAAAAACATGCTGAAAACTGGTGGATTTCAGGGTTTTTTTTTCATGCTAAAAGCCTAGGTTTTGGAGAGTTTACATGTGTCTACTTTGTCAGTTCACTCCCTTAATTTCCTGCATGCCTAGCGAACGAGGGAATATAGGTACTTTAGATTTAGGCTGTGATGAAGAGAAGGTATTTTGGATTGCTTTCTGGAGGTAAGGTATCTACATTTCACCAAAATCCAGGTTCTGACTCTCACGGAAAGTTGCTAGTGAAACAGCCACCCGAGAGCTTTATATCACAACAGCAATGGAGTGTCTTGGTTTATTGGGATAGGAATTAGAAATGGCATTAGATGGAATTTTAAATGAACCCAAGCTAAACATGAGAAAACAAATACTGTCATTCTTCCAGGGTTCTTCAAATTGTGCATTTCATGCTTGGTTTTAAGCCTTGGAGCTTAGGTGCTAAAGACAAAGGTACATACTGTCCCAGCAGAGTTCAGCAAACCCTTTATTCTAAAAGGTGGTTCATGCAACAACCTAATTTAGGTATCATTCTGCTGCTTTCAGTCCCAAGAGTTTATTTTGCTGGCAGAGTGTTTTCAAGCTGGGAAAAGACTCGGGGAACTTTGTGAAAAACACCCTTCCATGTGACAGCACCTCTCTACAGCCCCGGCATATGCACAGTCTGTGGGGTATTTAGTGTAACATGGCCCAGGGATCTGTATCTTTCAAGGGATCTCCCAAGATTAATGCTCAAAACGTACTATGTGACTTTGGGAAAAGCACTTCAGTCTTTCTCTGGCTGGATCTATCGCATAAATTAAACCCTGCCAGGGGATGTTCCAGGGCATTGGAATTCAATCCTCTATAAACTGTTGACATCACCATTGGCATCAGTTTCACTGAAACCAACTGGCACTGTCCCAAACAATTCCCTGCACAGCTCAGGAGTCAGCAACACCCAAGGCCATCCCCAGCGGAGCTGCAGAAGGCAGCCACTCAGCTTTGGAGGGAAACCCAGCGAGCACAGACTGCTCCATGCCAGGCAGCCTCTGCACTCAGCAGCGAGCCTAGGCGTGTTTTGTTGACTACTACAAACGCAACTGATGCACCTAAAATGGGGATAATGTATCATTTCCTTTACAAAGTGCTTTGTGATTTAACCACACAACTACTGTTATAATCCTTGCAGACACCTAGCTGGACTATCCGTAAGATTATTTGAAAAAACTTGTAAGTAAAGGTGTTTTTCCTCTCTCAGAATATCATATAGGGAACAGCTGCCAGAAAACACATCCTATAGGAAGCTCATGCTCACACCTACAGGTAATACCTGCCAGGAAAAAAAAAAAAGAGAGAAAAAAAAAAGTCACATGGTGGCCTGGCCTTTGGAGGCAAGACTTCTAATTTCCTGCTCTTTCTAAGTGCAGGAGGAAACATGTTTATGCATTGCTTGTGTCCCTGTGAGAAAGCAGGGTGGCCTTGTCCCTCTCCAGAGATCCTTTGCTTTAGCTGGCACTCTCTGTCCCACCTGACAATCTTGCCGTGGCCATAGGAGCCAGGCCACCTGTGCTCGTGCAAGAGAGCCCTTGGTGATGCTGCAGATCTGCTCTGGAGGCCAGTGGGCAATAACCTGGAATTAATGCATGAGGTGTGGAAAGAAAGTAGAAGCAGAGAGCGAGCACCCTCCTGCTTCTGGAGCCACTGCTTCCCCTCATCCTTTCTGAGTATGCTGGAGTTCCTCACCCTCTTTGAGCCTTTCACTTGAAAACATTTTGCTTACGGATCCCGGCAGATGCACAATTGGCATCTCCTCCAATTGCTTTGGACTCCAGTGAATCAGGAGCGAGGTTCAACACACAAGCCACATTTCACCCGCTGTATTTCAGCCCTCAATGAAAGGCAGACTTTGTAACAGAATGGAATGGAACGGAATGGAATGGAATGGAATGGAATGGAATGGAATGCTGGAGCTTTGTAACAACTCATACTGACATCAGTTACCAGTCTCCCCAGTCAAGGGCTACCTTGTTGGCCAAATGGACACACATATGATTGGCAACACTAAGCCTCTTTTATTTGCTCATCCTGGATGAGCAGCAGACTCCACCACTTCCCTGCTCTCCTGACAATCAGAAGAGAACTGGCTACTCTTGGTTTAAATTTGTGCCACTTTATACAGATGTAGTCTTCTACTAAAAACCACATACAGCTGTTTGCTTACTAATGTAGGATATCGTGCTGCATGGTGCACCACCGATACAATCAGGGGAAACAATCCTCTTTTGGAAATGAGCTATTCAGAGACATTTGTTCCCAGCAGCTCACACACAATTTCCCTCAGAGCTGTTAGCCCACACCTCTATCCATGCTCTGTGGGCAGCTGCATTACAGCCCACAGCTGGAGCTGTTTCGTATGGAATGCTTTCTGTGTGAAAAAAACAACAGAAGATGGAAGCGGTGATAATTATTATGGCAGTTCATTTTCTCAGATTCTGGAAGAAACCAATCTCTGACAAAGGGAGGCAGTGAACCGTTGCCTAAGCATTTGCCAGCCCGTTTTACAGAGGGGTTGTGTTTGCAAGAGGCTTTTGTCCTGAATCGTGCCCGCTGCAGAGATGATCCCTGTGGTTTTCATCACCTGCTGCTCTCATCTCATTTCTGAATGAAGGAATAAAAATAAACTTGCACATTTGGAAGGACCAGCTTCCAAAGAAACATTGCTGCTGCAGAGAAGACAGAATGGTTCAGCCTATATACCTACTTATATACCTATTTATTCAGAGGACTGATGGGCTGGCTGTAGCAGAACTTAGTCCTCTCTGTCTCCCGATGACAATATAGAAGGAAAATAACGACCCTACAAGAGACTAGATCGGGCACTAGTTGTGTATAACAACCGAGCATGCTTCATTGCTCTCCGTAATTGTTAATTTAGATGGATTATTAGCTACCAGGCTACGATTTTTAAAATTTCCTCTTGGACAAGTGCCCCTGCAGTGCCCCACGAATTGTCCAAGTCCAAAACCCTCTTCTGCTCACTATTCCCAAAGCTGCAACTTTCTACAGCATTCACAAACAGCTGTGTGTTGCAGACAGGCAGAATACTCTCCAATTTAGCTAAACTGGCCAACACCCGTCCCAGATTGTCACTGGACTCCAGAAACAGCCTCTCCCATCCCTCAAATGGAATCGCTTTTGACCGACAGAGCTCCTGACTCAGCCCCTTCCACGGCCAAAACCACAGTGCAGATACATAAAATCCACGGCCAGTTGGCACTAGCTCCCTCCTGCAGCTGATGGTACCTGCCCTTCAGATTTCCCAAAAGAGTAACTCCTGATTCACTCTGTTCAAGGTCTCTTTTGTTCTGGTTTTAATCCCATGTCCACCCATGGGTTTATTTCACTCCTGAGCGGTGGTCAGCGGGAATAATGCTGCTTATAACTCTTAAATAACTCTTTCTACGAGGTGTAGAAGAGGGTGGGCTGTTTTGCTGTATCGGAATCGGGGTCTTGGGTGTCCCCGAAGGGGACCAGCCCTGGGGGAGCAGTTACCAGGCTCCTTTCTCCTCAGGGAGGGCGCTGGCAACGCACCAGGGCCGGCGGGGGCTGCCGGCTGCTACTTCGTCCTGCCTCCGGTGGGGGGAGGCCCTGGCTCCGGAGGAAAGTGGCCTGCGGAAGGCAAACTGACCTCAGAGCTTCCAGCTCCCTGCTGCGCTATGCGGGTCGCACGGCCCTGCGAACGCGAGACTCAGGCGGCCGCCGACACCCACGACCCCACGCCACGGGTTGTTGTGAGGGCCAGTGTCAAAGGCCTTGCAGAAGTCCAGATCGATCACATCCATAGGTCATCCCTTGTCCACT
>JANHFX010013653.1:0-12025 GCA_027560015.1 Chloroceryle amazona | reverse complement strand
TCTCTTCTCCAGGCTGAACAGCCCCAGGGCTCTCAGCCTTTCCTCAGCACAGAGATGTTCCAGTCCCTTCAGCATCTCTGTAGCCTCTGTTGGACTCTCTCTAGCCTTTCCCTGTCCCTCATCCATCTACACACCCAGAAAGCAAAAGATCTAACCCAGGACTTGGCAACATAATACCACAAATGCACATTCTTGGATTTTCCAGACAGTTCACGTGCAGCACGATGTGCACGCGCTTCTCAGCCACCCGCCCGGCGCTCACTCAATGCCAGCATAGCCTGTTTGGTGCCTCCACTGGTTTCTGCCACCATTCAAAAGCTGTCTTTTCATTCCCCTTTATCACAAGTTCCCAAAAGCTGGGACAAGTGCTGGAAGGATTAAATCAAAATTAAAAGCAAAAGGAAGGAAATAAAAAAAATAAATAAATTAGAAGTGGAAGGGACCAGAGGCATGAGAGAAGATACCAGTCCTCAGAGGAGCTGGGGTGTGAGAGGAGGGAGCAGGTGTGGGGAGAGACATCACACCTCCCACCCATTTATTCTGCTACCAGGTCTGTGAAGATCCCAGTAACCACGCTTGTCATCCCGGGGTGACACTGGAGCGTGCAGCCCCCACGAAGACAAAGACAAGCCCAATGTGCTCCGTGCCAGGATGGCACCCGGGCTGCCCTGGAAACCCACCCCGGCTGCAAGCACTCTGCCTTTGTTGGCAGGCAGCGGCACGGCACCGAGTGCCACTCCTGGCCATTGTACAGGCTCATACAGACTAATCCTCTTGGAGGTTATCCTCATGAATTAGCAGCTACTGGATTAGATGGGAGACAGGCTGCAGCTGAAAGCTAACCAAAATTTCCCCTTGTATCTCTGTTTCTAAGCATCACTTTTAGTTTCCAGCTATCGGGGATTTGTTTTTTATTATTATTACCTTTTTTTTCCCCCCCTTTTTAATCATCAGCTCTGCTGAAGTCTCATCGATTTGAATGATAGATTTGTTTGACAAACGAGAAAATTTGATTCTATCTTTTTAAGACTCAGTGTCACTTTCAGCTTATTGCTAACTCTCCCAGTTTCATTGTCAGGCAGACAATAACAGGTATTTTTCAAGCTGCAAGGACTAGAGTCCCAGGATTACATGACTGAGAAAACAATATCTGACCCAAATCTAATGGCTCAGAAGGAAAATGTGATTATTTGTCAAGTCTCATTTTTAAGCCAGTTTCAGGAATTTTTGAAGACTGAGGGTTGAACATTTTGTAGCATCGCCAATTCTTTCAAACCAAATTTGTCCCCTCTGCTGTTTCAATTATGCAAACCACACTGTATCCACAGACAGACAGTGTTTACACTTTCAATAACAGATCGTAATATCCAAGCAGACATGCGAACAACTGTTACCTCACTGTGGTTTCTTTGAGCATTTATCATAAAAGGCTATTATTGTCTTGAGACTGTGCAATTACATTTCACCCTTTATTGCTCTCTGTCATACTTTGAATTATCCAGTATCTAGCTTGTTACTAAACAGCTGCTTTTGGCTGTTGTTTCATTTGCAGTTTCGGAGAAGGGATAATTCATCCAATTCAATGAAGTTATGTCTTGCTTGCACCAGCAGAAAATAAGAATTAAGACCTCAGTTTTCCATCCCTCTTCACGAGGTACAGGTCTGACCTCTAAAGTCCACAGAAGTCAGAGTCACCCACAGGTACCTTCAAGACAAAGGTAACCTGAGCCCAATTCTCAGCTGCCTGACATCTGTTGAAATCAGTAAATCAAAACTGGTTGTCTCAGTTCTGCAACATCTGAGCATCCCACCCATATGGGTGACAGAAAGCAATGGGGCAGGAGTATGACAAAGCCTTAAGGAGCCAGCAGAATACATGGCATTATACATGGAATACACAAATACAGCTAAGGGTTTGGGGGTTTCTTCCTTCCCCTCTTTTCTTTCTAAATGATCCTTCTCCTGAGTGTTTTCCTCTAGAGTTCACAGTTCTCAGTCACCTGTGTAACTGCAGCTGATAGATTCTCTTCAACCAACAATAATCCCTCAGCCACATTATTGGTTTAAGACCCTCAGCCCAAGGACAGAAATAGGGCTTGCCATTCCAATTAGTAGCATATGTCAGCATCTATGGAATTTTATTCTAGGGGTGTTTTGCAAGCTGAACCAAATTTGGATGTCAAATATGGGAACACCTCCGCTGATTGTGATCTGACCTAAACGGTCCCAGATTCCGTGTATTTTACAGACACAGGCCTTTATTTTTCTTGTACAGACATATATGAAAAGGGGATAATCAATTGAATATTCCAGTCTAAAAAGAAAAATCCACAAATCTGAAAAAGAAAGCCCACCAAGAAGAAAAACAGACAAATTACTCTACAAGAGGGCTACTGACCGAGAAGCTCAAAGTGCCATTTCAGATTTTCCCTTGCAAACTTTGGCACAGGGAGTCCCACTCTTTACACATCCTTACCAGCATGCATGGTATAGTGTAAATAAATCAAGGGCACGGGGTCTATGCAAGAGCACAGCAAAAAAAATCCAAGTGCTTCCAGAGGCAATAGTGTGGAAATCAGTGCAGCAAGGGTGAAATTTGTTTTTGCAGCTACTGCAGAGGTTTCTAGATATAGAAACCACAGTTTCTATGGTTTAGTCTAGATCACACACTCCAGTTATCTTCAGAGCACCCTAGGAAGATACAGATGTGCCACCATCTTCTCAGAGACAGGAACTAAAATGCAAGGCTTCTATCAGTTTATATTTAATAAGTAATTAAATCCTAGAAGATATTAAACAGGAAAAAAAAATAAATAAAAAAGGGCAAAAAGACAAACACACCAGAGGTACCAAGAGTGGGATTCACCAAGATAGACTGTTTAAATTAAATCAAGTTTAGCTGAAGATCCGGGGTTATTTACACCTGCATAATAATTTGATTTTTCTATTTTAATGTCAAAAGGACATACTACCCTTCCAATAAAGAAGCATCTATTTCCCCCTCAAGAATGCACAATCATCAAAATGCAGAGTGATTCGGAAAACTTGACATTAAGTGTGAATTTGCAGCAGAAAAATCAAAATGATCCACTAGGAAAAACAAGGATATGAATGTTACTTGCAACTTCAATCTACCCATAGCCAGCTTGCTTAAATTTTGCCTAATGAAACGTATTTCATTTAAGTAAGATGGTCTCCTTTCGCATTATATTTCTGCTTACTATTCATGGCCTGCCTGGGCAATACTCTGTTAAAATCCCATTTTAAACCCCCTGCTTGCGAGATGACATTTTAATGTAGTCAGTGCTCATCTCTAGAGTTTTTTCCTGCGAAAGAACCGCGTCTGTTCTGCGGAGATAAAGCAAGAACACACACAGACTCAAAACCCCTTGCGAGGGGGCAGAGGTTCAATGCTAATGTTTCTGTTCTCTGCGCTTCTTCATTAAGTAGTTGGTTAATTAAAAGCCTTTTTTTGGGTTTTGTTTGACAGAAGCAAAGCATTTGATCTGCTAAACCCTTTAGACCTGGTTAGATGCTCATCTCTCTCATCCTCCATCACCGCAGGACTACCTGCAATCCTCCTCAAACACCAGTTCTGCTTTGGAGCCTACAGGGATTATGCACAGTCTGAATTTAGATTAGCTCATACAGCACGTTTACCTCCCCCCACCTTGTCAAAGATGTCTGTTGACTCACATTGATGAGGATATCAACAGCCCTGGGAAAACTTTTTCCTGGGCTTGTCCGTGCAATGTGTCACTGGCCATCTCCTGACCTGTTCAGTACCACAGACTAGGCAAACATGAGCCCAAACATGAACACTCGGGATAGATTAGTTTATTTAAAGGCTGTATCAGCTACCAATGACTGGCTTAAAACACCTGCTCCACCAACAACACAAGAAAGCCACCGAACCAGTGAAATGCCAGCCATCTCTCATCAGCAGGCGTTGATACTTGGCTAATATTTAACTTTCTGGGCTATTATTCTGCTCACGTACCATGCCATGAAAGATGAGGGAGCACACACAAGTCCCCTCATGGCAAACTTATGCCAATATTTGCTTGGACTTTCTGGGGTTGTTTTCAACACCCTTGAATATGAAGAGTTTCGTGAAGAATAAAAGAAAACCAGAGCAAACTGGCAGGCTGATTTTGCTACGTACTTCTGCGGGCACAAGAATCATCCCACCAAACTTACTTCTTTGAGCAGCTGGACACCTTGTCACCCGTGCTGACTGTGCATCAGGCTGGCATGGTGAAAGGTGATTTACTCCTCTTATCGCATCATGGGACTAGAAGGACCTCTCTCTGCACTTAATATAGGAGCACCCAAAGTCAGCAGCCTTATGTCTGGCTAAATACAGCCAGGCTGAATCCCCCTCCCAGCTCTGCAGTGTAGACCAGCCATGGATAGAAACCAGCTGTGTTAAAACCAATGCTGATCACCAGACAGTACAGAAAACCTTGGCTCTCACAGTTTAAAAAACCATCTGCTCTAAGTGAAAGTCAAGAGGATGATTAAAAGAGCAATGGTAGCAGCCAGCAGCATGAGCACAGCAGCCAAAACATGAGCAGCTCCCAAGAGGAACCTCACACACATACTGATTAGGGACAGGCAGAGCCTTCAGGGGCTCAACAACCAACAAACCACCACCAGAGTGGTCGTCATGGCAAACGCTCTTCTCCTGTGCCTGATTACAGAGGTGACTGATGCTTCTGACCTGTGGCAGCAGGATTCAACTCTGCCCTTCCAACACTATGTCCCAGATGCACAAAATCAAATAGAAATAAGTTGTGTGGCAAGATATCAGACATTCTCTAACAGCATTTTATTTTTCTTAACTTCCTGCTCCTACCTATTTTAATTTTCTAGAAAGTTCAAGCAATCTCTAAAATGATTGCCTCCCACTCTCAGAGGGGAAAGATTTCCAGTGACTTCAAATACCTGAAAAAGAAAGAATTTCTGTTGAGTTTTCCCCCCCAAAAATGTAAATCTGGGTAAAAGAGTAGTAGTCATTTCTTAAAATGAGTCCATGAAAGAAACAGAAATACAGTGCACAGCTTCATTAGCATGCAGTGCATACTGTAATTAACTTTAGAATGTAAATACATATTTTTTATTTTTAACTGAGAATATGCAGGAAAAGCCTAAGTAGGATTTTTCTTTTTTTCTCTAGACATTTATCTAAACCAGGTACAAAATGAAAGCTTTGAAAATGGAGAGGAGGTGTATTGTTAATTTATCAGCTAAAAGGAAGACATCCATAGAGTTGGCCGATATCGTACGAAAAGCCTGATACGGATACAGAAGAAACTTGTGGTTTCAAAGTCTGGTGGAAAAAAAGATTGTGCCTTTGTATGTACTCATTACAATGCACAAAATTAAAAGGAAGAGTGAATTTGCCCTCGGCATATAGAAATTGGAAATGATTTAAAATATGGAGTAATTCTAGAAAGCATATTACAGTCTGAAATAACAGTTTCAACATTATGCTAAAAATTATTTGGCTATTAATTTGGGCTGAACCATGTCATGAAGAAGGATCTTTTTTATCTTTCTTTTTTGGTCCATTATCTCCACATACTTAATAAAGGTGTTTGGGGGAGTTCTGGACCTCTGTTGTCCAACTCACATTCTTTCTCTACTTTCTTACACATTCACCTTCCATTCACCTGCTTTAACATACGTACTATTTATTGAAGAAATTAAAAGGCTTTTGATATATTAGAATGAAAAAACTTCACAGTGTTACCTGGATCAACCTTTTTTGTCCTGTCCACAAGGTATTTTAGCTTCCCACCACACCCTAAAGTTTTCAATTTTTGATTGATGTCAACTGGGATTTTTTTTTTCTCCGTTTTTAGTTTGAAAAATCCATCCCTCCTAATTTCATATTGCAAATAGTTCCTTTCCTCCTTCATCTGCAATTCTTTTTTACAGAGTCTAATTGACTCTTGAGCCCATAAATGATTATTTCCATTCTAAATATTAACTATGATTTGATACAGGAATTTCAACAGCTATGTGTATATTATAAATCACCAAATGTTCTTTTTTTTAGGCTACTAATTTAAAAATTGCAACTAGATTGCTCTCTTTTTTTAGGTCTTTTCAACTCTTTTGAGGTACCTCTAATAATGCCAACCTCTCCTTCATGACTGACAATGGGAATATCTAAACAGAACAACCAGTTTAAGATTTGTTGGATGAATTCTTAAAGGACCCAACTTGTACAGTTATGTGGAAACACCGATAAAAACCAACAGAACAGAGTTAAATTCTCAAAAATAAATGAATGTTCAGTTGTGATCTTTTCAAGCAGCTTCTTCTTTATTAACAAAAGCAACACTTTCAGTAAGAAAACTTCAGAATTAGGCAAATCTGGTGACTGATGACTGCTTACATATTATGTGCGTCACCACCAATGTAGAGTCTCTAGTTCACAGTACATTCCTCGTGCCAGTAGAGCTCTGGCAGATTAGGGAGCTGCACTGACAAGCTCTGAGAGGTGAAAGTTGCTATTTTCTTGCTCCCAGATCTTAAAGTGCGTACAGCAAATGTAATTCCAAGTCATCTCAAGCAAAATCTTTTCCAGCCATTTCAGTCTTTGACACAACTATTTCCAATATTCTCTGAAATGCCCAATTATAAGTAACAGGTTTCTTTCTTCTTCAGAAAATCCTACATCGTGCGTGACCAATATTCACGTTGAATAATTTAGCCAAGGAAAACTTGGGACCTAATTGTAATGAAGCCGAGAAAGGTAACTGATTTCAGCAGTAGAAGATTCAATCCACAAAACTCTAAACCATATAACCTAGGCATAACTTCTGCCCTGAGACAGGGTGGCAGTTCTCGGGAAGTATTTGCCTTACCCATTTACTAACATATTTGAGACAAAATTTTTATCAATTTATCAGTTATGCTATTTCAGAGTCAATGCCTTGAGAACTAATTCTGCTCATCCCAATCTCTATACAGCTTGCTGTCTTGATGCTAAGCAGCAAATAATGCTAGTTAAATTGAATTCAGAAAAACAAAACAACAAATTCTATAAACCCTACGAAACTGAAAAAGTTATGATCTAACAGCCCTAAACCACCAATCCATATATCACAACCCCTCTGTTTCCTTAAGAAAAATATGTACCATTTTCTCTAATAAGGAAATCCAAGCAAACCTTCCCTATTTTTCAATTTGTCCAATTTTTCATTTTGTTCAAATTTGTTCAAATTTATTCAATTTTGTTCAGTTTTTCAATATTGAGTTTAGTCTGGTTTATCACATACTTTCACTAAACTGATCAGAATTTTCAAAGAATATATCAGCGGGTTGAAAGTGCCTCGTGAATTAGCTAAATAAACAAATTCAATCAGTGAATTCTCCTTAATCAATCACTGCCTGTTCCTCTTCCTCTCGTCTGTTCATTTAATATTAATACAATAATCATAAAGACAAGGTATTTATAGAAAATGGAAGAGGTATCATATGCTTCCCCAGTGCCTAATTAAAAAATAATAATATTTAGATTTTTGGACATTTTCTGCAACATTTGCAATGAAATTTGCTCTTTTGGTAAACATTTCTGATATTTTTGATGAAAAATCAGTCAAGCACTTTCTCAAACTGAGACATGAAGTGAATAATCATGACTACTACCGCTTCTACTACAGCTCTCATTCTCTTGATGAAGATGGCTATGCATCTAAGAAATTTCACAACCTACCTCAAAACCCCACATCTTCAGTTTGTGAAAGCAAGTCTTGTGCAGAACTTGGATTCTTTGGGCCTAAAATATTAGGAGCACAAAATAGAATGGAAAAAAATCTATCAAATTTTACAGTTTCAAAAATATTTTGGGAGAAGATGCATTGCAGTAAGTCATGAGGACAAACCAGTTTCTATCTTGTGGTTTACTCCTCACTCCTGCTATCTCTTAAAATACATATTTGAAGAAAGAGCTTCTAACATCTCCTTCATTTGTACAACTCCAAAGCTACAGAGAACTGCTCCTAGTGGCTGAGACACCTTAAAATTAACCCAGTCAAAGAAAGACTGGAACATATCCTAGTATGTTACAAAAATCCCAAGTGACAACTTAGGAGATTTACTATTATGCTCAGTAGAAAAGCAAAAGCATACAATAAACAGGAGGAGACTGTTATAAACTAATTCTCATTTAGCCAATTGTCCTAATACTGCAATAGTAATAAAAATAGATGATCAGAATGAAAATGAGTAAGATTTCCTTTACTTGTTCAGGGAGACGAAGGAAAAGGGAAAAGTGAGAGATCTTTAATTGAAGCAGCAAGAAGAGAGGAGTGTGATACTTATTAGTAGGACTCCATTTTAAGTACAGAAGAAATAATAATAAAGTCCACACGTGAGAAAGTTTACAACTGTATGAGAATTATGGCTGCAGAGACTCCAAGCCACCAGTATGGTCAGAACCAAGACATTCCATTTTTTTCTAGCCACATTTTCATCTTCAGTATTTCCAGGTCTGAAAAGTCCTGGTCTGATTTGGGATTTAAATTTGTTCAGCGCCACTACCAATTAAAGAGGGCTGTAGCTTTCAAAAGTTCTTTTGAGGTGAGATGAGGAGACAACATGACTGGCATATATTTTACTTTTAGATCCGAGGCCATCCACGGCTGTCCAAAAAACCCCTCAGAATAAACGAGCATGGCTAAAATAGGGTGTGGGGGGACTCGAGCACAAACTCTAGCATTAGTGTGTTCCCATGGATTGGCCAACCAACTCAAATTAAAAGTACCCCCTAGACACGATTAGAGACGATTGATGCAAGGCAAGGAGTTAGAAGGGATTCAGGTGTATGTAGAAATGATCTGAGAGAGACACAGCAGCAGTCAAGTCAGAGGTCAGTTAAATACTAAATCCAAGGAGTGTGGGTGCTTTGAAGTTACCCTAGCAGGTCACAGAATGGTGGGGGTTGGAAGGGACCTCTGGAGATCATCGAGTCCAAGCCCCCTGCCAGAGCAGGGTCACCCAGAGCAGGTTCCACAGGAAAAGATCCAGGTGGGGTGGGAATCTCTCCAGAGCAGGAGACTCCACGACCCCCCTGGGCAGCTCAGTTTTGTTGCAAGACAGACTATTGAGGATCACCCCCAGTGAGACAAACGGGTTCATTTCTGTGTTCTAAAGGCGTAGAGACCTTTGGGTGAGGAGACACTCAAAGCAAAGCCCAGAAGGGAAGCTGCCACGAGGGACCAGCTTTCTCACACGCCCATCAGTGGTATTAAGCATTAACTGACTGAACATGCTTTATGCATCCATCAGTGGGATGCTGCAACTGTTCATTAAAAGCTCCTGGCTCTAAGTTCCTTCAATAAATCAATATTCTCTGCTCCTTAAATATCACGTACACAAAACAGATGCCAGCTGCCATAAGGAAACCATTGGCTCCAGAGGTATGCCCACCTACTACCTCAAAATAAATGTATTTTTTGTTGTCTTGCTTTTCAAATTTTCTTCTGACTTATTCACGGAACTTAATCATACCTAACACATGAGCCTGGAAAGTGAGAAACCTGTCCAACAGCTTCTCCTTGGCTTTCAGAGAGAAAGCATCGCAGTAAAACCAATACAAAGCTAAGTAACCTCTCGTGCATCGGTGACTGGGAAAGTTACCACCTAGACCAACAACAGCTCCTCAGCCAAAGCTCACGGAGGTGCTCCTGTCTCCTTCCTGGGAAATCCAAAAAACTCCCCCCTTCAAGCAAAGAAACCCAACAAAACACAGCTCGAGGAAAAGGGAGACGATTCCTTCACTAGCTCAGGGTTTGATGGAAATGAAAGAGACTGCGACACGACGCAGCGAAGCACACCGTGCTGGAAACATCCTGTAAAACACCAGTAAGAGATTAATCAGACTAATTCCTTTTGTACTACTTCGGAAAGTCATTGTTCCCTAATTGGAAGTCACTCGACAAGAAAGAAAATTAACAAGCTTCCCTACGTGCGTCTAAAAATATTCGCTGTCGGGAAGAGGAGGTTTTGCATCACTCGAACCTTCCCTCTCCCCACGTCTGTGGTCTGGGCCAGTGGTTTTTATACCTACAATCCTTAGGTCCCTTGCCATTTATGATGATCTTAAAGGTCTTTTTCAACCAGAACAGTGATTTCCTTCAGTACAGACACTTCCCAAGAGCAGCATTTTAGCAAAGCTGGGAAAACGGCAGAGCCCTCTCCAGAGTTTACATCCCTCCATCGTTTTCCCGAGCGCCGCGTACTTCAGTTTGAGAAGCCGTGAAGATATTTACACAGCCAAACACACCTCTAAAGGCAAAGCAAACCTCTGACGACCTCCTGCTTTGCACACAACATTTCACAACCTCCTCGCCGTGCCGCATTCGCTTTGCCGCGTCTCTGGTGTAAAAAGCTTCTGGGCCTTTGCTCCTCCTTTCACTCACAGCAGTCCCAGCTGTGAGTGAGAGGTTTGAGTCCCAGGTTTGAGAGCAGACACTGTGCCATTTAGCTGTTAATTCACCCAGTGCAGAGGATGCACTTCACCTTCCCATCAGTCTACAGGGAGGTGCTCGCGCGTGCACATCACCTTCCTCCCGAGCATCCCAAACTACCTCCAGCCAAAATCATCCGGCAGCTCTGCGGATTATAAAACAACGTTGATCATAATTGATTTGACTTTGACATGGATCAGGGAACTTTCTAACTGACACGTGGTTTACTATGTAATGATGAGGTGGTTTGATTTTCTTTTCCTGCAACTCATCCCAGCGGAGCTGGTCCTGCCACTCAGTCAAGATTTGATTTGTAATACAGGTTGATCCCAGCTGGAAGGCTTGTCCTCCAGGAACTGACCTGATCAATGCTCAGAGGGGTGATGAAAAGCTGGAATCCAGGGTGCATAAATCAGATCTAACTCCTTCTTCTTGCTTTTGTCACTGTTACCAAATTTGCTACCAGATTCTGCCCCTTAGTTGAGCTTGGATCCTTTACTGTGATTTTAGGGGATATTAAGTAAAATGGCACAGAGGTTTTCAAAACAGCTTTATCTTCAGATTCCCGTAACCATACAAGCAGAAGGTCCTTACACTATTTGTAGTAACACATAAAAGAAAAATATAAGCCTGGGTCTACACGAGTAGCACACGCCTACTGTGAGATATTATTGCTGATAAACTGGAGCCGGTCGGCTCACTCTAAGCATCGCTCATCTGTGCAATAACTCACAGGAACAGAAGCAGCTGTGCTGGAAGATTCACAAGTTCTCTACCATGGGATGAAAAGGAGAAGAGCTTTTTTCCTTTTAGGAAAATGCTTTTTGGTCTACGCTCCTATACTGCGTCCATCACCAGTGGTGCAACCCGGTGTCTGAGCTGTTGGTAATTGCCTTTCTTCGAGTCGCAGCTGAAAAACGTGATGTGTCTATTTAAACACCTTGGAAATAAAGATCTGTTAAGAGAAAAACCTCCTTTCTCTTGTGCCTTCTCTCCTTTTTACCTGACTTCTACAAATGCATCTCCCAAGTATCAAGGTGATTGAAACTGATGCTCAGAGCACGTGTCTCAGAAAAAAAACATAAGGGATGGTGGCAGATCTTCCTTTGCCTTATCCAGCTACAGATCTTCATAAAGTTTGCTGGAACTTCGTATTTTTCAGACTGCAGGTTCTCTAGCAAACTTTGTTAAAGCTGGCCCATGGATTCAAAAGCCACTGGGAGGTGGAGATAACAGGCTGACACGTGGACAGACACCGTGACTGTGTATTTTTAATTTTCCACTGAAAAGCAGGAGAAACACAACCGTGGTACTTATAGACAGGGAAGGACCATGTCTTGAATCGAGCTCAGCTGTAACAGAAATGTCAGTTATCTGTTGCTTGCACCTTCTTTAGAAGGAACCTAACCAGCCCATTTTCCATCTGCTCACAAGTGCAAGGTAATGGAACCCCTCTGCTGGGAGCCAGGCTGGGGGGGTTCAGCCTGCAGAGGAGAAGGCTCCAGCTGGGGAGACCTTCTGGGGGCCTTGCAGCACTTCAA
>JANHFX010013650.1:27564-43072 GCA_027560015.1 Chloroceryle amazona | reverse complement strand
AAAGTCTCCAGAGCAGGAGCCTCCACCACCTCTCTGGGCAGCCTGGGCCAGGCTCCATCACCCTCAGAGCAAAGAAGTTTTTCTTCATGTTGTGGTGGAAGTTCCTGTGCTTGAGTTGGTGCCCACTGCCCCTCATCCCAGCTGAAAGCATTCAAAGATTGGTGCCAACCAGGAACCAGGAAGGCAAAAAGGAGAAAACTAATGGATGGAAAGCATCTTGACAGCCATGGGAAAGAAGTGAAATATGAGAGACATATGGGTGATCAGCTGAATGTCCCACTTTGGAGTAGGTAGAATAGAAATTTGAGTGCTGGCTTACCCATAATTCAGATGAATAACTCTGCCAGGGAGCTATCTCCTGCTGGGCCTTTATCTCTCTGATACTGATCAGAACTCGCACCCTGCCACATAACAGTAAGTGAATGCTTAGAAAAATCTCCATGCTCCTATGGCAAATTTAGATTGCAAAGAATTTCAAAGGTTTTGTAAAGATTTCCAAGAACTTGTGATGAAAATCTGTCTCACTGGAAAATTCTGATCAGCATCTGTAAAATGTTTTCTTATCAGAGACAGGTTAAGTTTCAGACATATGAAAACCTCTCACAGTACAATTCAGCAGTTAACAGTGAAAAGAAAAAAAAATAGCTGTTATCCCCTGCTTGGGAGCTACCTTCATCTCTTCTAGTAGCATTCAGCATGCAGCTGCTGCAAGAGAGACTTGCAGTTTGAGATGCATCATATATTCAGCAGCACTGAGATCACAGTGACGTGCAGAGCGAGGCAAGAGAATCACCCCTTCATCCATTCCAAAAATACTCCTGTTACAGCCAGCAAGAGCACACACTGCAGCTGATCCATCCAACACCAACAAAGACCCAAGTTGTGTTTCCAACCGCTCTGTTTTTCCACGACTGAAGGACATCACAGACACAGGTACATCACTAAAGGTCTCAGTTGCTCATTTATTTTTAAACACGGATGTTGTTTCTCTCTGTAATAGCCTCAGTCACACAACAGACGAGCAGGCACTCACCCTGTTAGTATGCGTAAAAGGCTACAGAGGCTCTGTGAAATATTCACTCTAGCAGAAGCAGAGACAGAGGAATCATAATTGTAAGTATCAACAGAAGAAAATCACATTTGTACTGAAGTGGGTTTGAATATAGATATATATATATGCATGCGGGAAGGGGGAAAGCTTGGGTGTTCACAGAACTGTATTTTCCTCCTGGCTAGTAATAGTATCGTTCTGATATATTGCTTTTCAGCTAAATGTCTGTCTGAAGGTGTTGTACTGAAAAGAGGCATCGTCATTTCCTTGTGAAAGGGAGAGCAACTCAGGCACTGGGAGAGTGCATGGCTTGTCTAAATTAACACAGCAACCCATTAGAAGAGCTCAGCCTACAATTATCATCTCCTCAGGCTCAGGCCAGTACCCTACCTGGTCTTCTGCACACCAGCCTCCAGAGCTGGGGTGTATCAGAGTCTTAGTCTGAAGAGATTGCATCCCAGAGGCTGAGGAATGGTGTTGTGACATTTGTGATATCCTTAATGCACGTTGCACTGCTATTAACCGGTTCCAATATATATGCATCATTCACACAAAATCGTGCAAGTCTTTGTTTTCATTAAGACAGACGTACGACAGGAGCTTTCCTCTCTTCCAGCAGCTCTCGAGAAGTCCAGGATCTATTTTCTGGCTGCAGTTACTTTATGATCAGAGTCGAGCTGAGAGTGAGAGACACGTTACACTGAGGCAGTCTGATTTTATCCTTGCAATTGTAAATACTCTTTTTTTTCCCCCTGAATAGATTTCACCACATTTACAGTAATATCTCACTCTGGGGTCATAGCACTGAAGACAGATGGAAACAAAGATAAGATACAGGACACTGCATTACTCTGAATACCCTCCAGATTTGTAGCTGTTTCTCTTGTAAACATCTACTGTACTGCTTAGGTGGAAGGTGAAGGCAACAAGTGAAATGAAACCTTTTCTCCAGTGTATATTCCAAAAAGTCTTGCAGGGCTCCACAGAATTAGAACTGGTTTAGCTCTTTTGCAGTTTTACTACCACAAAGTGCCCATTTAATCTGCGGTGGAAATAGTATGTTGGAGTTAGCATTATTCACTACTTGAGCCTCTTCTACAGTTTCATTTGTCCTGCTGCAACTCTCCATTGAGTTTGCTTAGGCTATAAATAAAAGATCCCATGGGATCCTGGATCTTGCCTTCTGAACAAAAATTTCAGTGACTCATTCTCATACATATTTTCTTCCATTATCTTAATCACGGCTAAATGTTCATGCTCATTCCAAAAGGTCAGAGAGAAAAAAGCTGTGCCTAGCATCCTGTCAGAAGTAGGTCAGAATGCTCTTTCCTTAGATGTCCTTAAACAAAGGTGAGTTAGGTTTTTTAACCAGAGACTGCTGGAGTAGTTTCTGGTTACAACTATATCCCCATGAGCCACGGAGATGTTGGGTGATTCCTACCCAAAAAAGGAAAATTGCTAATCAGCAGAGCGGTGCCAGACTGACTGACAAGCCTAATGACTTCATTTGGCATCACTAACTTGTAAGCTAGTCGACGCCTCATTGAATTGTTTTTTCTAATGGACATGTACGGTGCTGGAGTCGAGAATGTCATTCTTAATTACAGCAAATATTAACCTGAGTAATAAACTTGGAATGGACAAAAGTCTGCAGCAGCACTGCCCGGTGGGGGGACAAACCACCCAAAAGCCACTCCATGTATCAGCTTATCAACCGATTCTTACCTATTTGTTTGAAACATGTATTTTGTGTAACTAAAAAGCTCAGGGACCAGTAATCAGTGGCAATATCTCCAAACCTGAATTCCTGAGGATGCTATCAAGTGCCCAGTCCCTTTTCATACGCTGCCATGTATCGTCCCCATCGGTGCATTCGGCTGTTCCAAAAGACTCCCGCTGTACATTCCCCCACATGCTTCTGAGAGATTCATGCAGTTTCCCTCACAGAGCTCTGGGGTGTTTCGCTGATCTTTCCCCACACAGTTACTCATAGCGCTCCTTTGTCACACCAAACACTGGCAAGATAATGAGATGTTCTCCAGGAGAGGTGGGTCACGCATTGCCCGATGCCGGTGGGGGGACAGCTCACAGGATAATCTTGTGAAAGCTCTGAAAGTTAAACTATTCCTGATGGGTCAAAACCTGCTGCCTTCAGCTCACTTTTATTTCTGACTCAGTGACTTCTGGCGCTGTCAAGAAAAACCCTTGCAATGTGTGTAAAAAAATGTGAATTCCGTCAAAATCCTACTCATTTTCTGTTAAGCAAAAGCATTCTGCAGCACCACACTGCTTTGCTTTTGGTAAATAAACCCCAGAGGAGAATTCATGCAGCTACAGGCCTTTTCAGAAAAAAATCCTTATCTTGTATGCCCGGAGTTACAGCTGTATTGTTTATGTAAGTAAATGACAAATCAATTTTGTGTGTTTACCTTTAATCAATTATTAATAGCTCTGTGAGGAACCCAAAGTGCTACAGAACTACGCGATCTCTGCTCTACACTAAACTGCGCTGCTGCCAGAAATTCTCCAGGTTATAGTCAAGGTGCTGGTTACAGACTATAAAGTTCTTAATAGCTGGAATTCCATCAGCTTTCTGTCCTGCTGTACTATCTGCATTTAGCACTCGAATGCTCTAGGCAACTGTCCCAGGGAGAAGTCTTCTGAGGGTCTGGGACATAGGGTCAGGCTGCTCACAGGAGCCAGCCCTCCTCCCTGGTGGCATCAGCCAGACTTGGCAACTGGAGCATAGTTCATGCTTCTTGATAATGGTCAGATCATTTTTCTCCAGTCGGAGACTATTTCTTGATGCTGCCTGGTTTTAGGCGCTGGTGCTAAAAAGGATTATAGAGCATAAAGCATGTGATGGTCAATGCTCCTGACTCTGCGTATAACAAATCTGGGCACTGCGCAGATAAACCCAACATACCCATGCAAGCCATAAGCAACATTTAGCTTGCTTAGCCACCTGTCAGAGTCGTTACCTAATCCAAGTGAGATCTGCAAAGGTGGTGTGGGGGGAATTTTCTCTCCTTTGGAGGGATCGGGTGCATTCTGCAATGCGATGCATTTCTGCACCGATTCTAAAGCCCTCTGCACTGCCCTGACTTGCGCTGCCATGGACGTGCGTGGATAAGCAGCAGCCAGATTTTGCACATCCGTCTGTTAAAACAACAGGAATGTAAAGCAGTGGAGATAATTTTAATTCTACAAAATAAAGCTGCTCTCATTGCTCTCTTACACTACAATCAGCTATTAGACAATACACGATGCAGTTCACTTTTATATCCAGTGCATACTTAATTAGAATGAAAAAGAATTAGGTCTTTCCCAGTTGCTTTAACCGTACGTAGAATTATTCCAAATCCTGACAGGAAAAAGGCAAGAAATGGATGTTGCCTTTCACTTAATTTTTCTCTGGAGAAATAGCTATTATAGATTTTTATGGCTTCTCACGAGAATAAAATAGGGGAAAAGTAGCAGATTCATGAAGGTTTAACATTAATTGCAAGAAGAGTTCATCGTTCTTTTAACAGAAAATACAAGGCAAACTCCTAATTCTTTCCTTTGAAGTTGTCACAGTTCCACCTGTATGGATGCAGCTACTGCGTGCTCCACTGTCACTGATGCACTGGGCATACTGAAGAAATCCTTTCTTCCTCCTCTTATGCTCACCTCTGAAAGATGGAGCACTGTGCACTTGTATTTACTCGAGAGGTGTGAAACCACTAGGGCGCACTTTAAACTATGATGAGATGTTTATATGCATTTAAAAGACTATTACGGAGGAGAATCTGTAACACTTCAACACCTGGCTGACAAGCTGAGTCTTAATAAAGTATTCTGGAAGAGGGAATATCGTGAGGAGTCTCTAATTGTCCTTATAAGAAAAGAGACAAAAAAAAAAGACAGTTGCTCTCACAAAGTTCCAGACTACAGTGTAGTGCACAGTTTTCTTCCTTCTGCTTAGCTTAACAGACCGTTAGGAATAGCACTACTGAAAATACGAAATAAGTCACTGTTCCAGTTCTTTTTGCTGTGTTTGCTGCAAAGTTCTCTTTCATTCATTCATTCATTCCCTCCACGCATAGTAGAGAGCTCCTCTTTGTCCTTTACTTCTTCGTTATCTTAATGTTTCCAACACCGGACCGAAGAAGCTGTCTGGCCATTTGCAGTCCTTGTCCAAGCAATTCTGCCACTTATTATCATTTTTGCTACAACGTGTTCAGTAAAAGAAAGACTGGATAATTCTGGAGATATGGAGGAGAAATACAAGTTTCTAGCTTCCATAAGATTTTCAGCTGGAGCTGGGAACCAGTACGACAGTAAGTCTGGACTGGCCTCCTTTTCTCAGATAGCCATGGTTTAACAAAACTAGTAGTCAAAAATACTTAAAGAATAAGAAAAAAAAAGCCTTGATTCCAATAAAGATATCCTGGAATATATCTAAATACCAATGGATGAAAAGGAATGGATGAACTTAGATGATAAATGGACATCCATTTCTTTGAATGGAGATGTGGGATCTGTATTTTAAGGCGTGTGTTATTGCCCACATAAAAATCTGTCACTGCCTCTCCCAGGCAAAACGTCAGAATGGATTGGTGTAGCAGCACAGCAAGATGAATGGCAGTGCTTATCAGAAGAGAGTCCCCATCCATTTACTAGAAATGAGATATTTATGCTGCAACTGCAAATTCTGAGCGTCCTAAAGATGTAATGAAGTACTCTGCACACCATGATCAGAACTTAATGAAACGAAGACAGACAAAAAAAATAAGTTTGGGTTACTTTCTTTAAAAAAAAGGAAATATTTTTCTTTCACAAAATGTCCCAAATTGTAGAATTCAAGTTCAGATTTCAAACGTACTTCGGGAACCACTTTGCTATGACCTGCTAGAGGCAGAATAAACACTCTCGATACTTAAAAACAAAGGCAGGGCTTTCACCAGGCTCAGAGGTAATCCTCTCGCACATGCTGGGGGGGCAGTTTTCAGAAGTTTCTGAGGGCCAAGAGGGTGTTCTGGTATTTAAAGATGAAGGTCAAAAATATCAAGACAGCACAATTCCCACTTGGTGCAAGTACAGCATTGAGCCAGTCTAGATAGCCTGGAAAAATCTCTTGCCCAGATACATTTCTATTCTGGTAAAAATATTACTCCAGGCTCAGCACCAAATTATTAGAATGAAGAAACATTTCAGAAGAAGGCACAGAAATGAGACTGATTACTTATGACATAATCTGCCAGTATGAGAAGCTTTTATCCAGCCTGAATTTAGCCTCAAGTTTATTTCTTGAGGCATGGAGATTTATAACACTGTGGTCACCTTAGTTAGTTCATGAGCGATTGTTTTGTTAGCCACATAAATGTCTAATCTACTTCTAATCTTGTACAGCTCTTGGCACGAAGGTATTTTACAACAGTGAGTAACGTGAGTTATGTGTTGTGTTCAAAATGGTTTTCTTTTTTCAACATTGCACTACTGTCCTTGTAATGACACACTAAGTATTTTAAAGGAAGAGTAGTTTATTTAATTTAAATAAATATATCCAGCCATGTGCCTTTTCTTACAAAAGCCTGTGCAATCTGTATTAATTTCTGTGATCGAGAACAGACTATAATACGGAGATTAAAACCTCAAGGTCATTCCACTGTAACTCTATCCTAAACTAGTCAAAGTTATGAGACAGCTTCAATGTATAGGAACGGAAAGGATTCTTTCAGGAGAGCCTCGTGTCCCCCTCCTGCCTCACCACCACAATTCAACCGCTTTACCCAGGACGCCCAGGCCACCATCTAACAAACCCTCTTCTTCACCAGTAGCACTTAATGAGAGGTGCTCAGAGACTTTCAGAACAGTTCAGATAGTGTGGCCACTTTCTAAATAAATCATAACGGCGTTTGGCATGGTGACTTCTGGGCAGGCATGGGCTACCCGAGGGCAGACCTTTCTCACCCCGCTCACACTTCACCTTGGCCAGGCTTTAGCCACCTCTGGCCAAGAAGCCACGTAGCCATCTCCCAGAGGTCAGTGTTCAGGCTGAGGAGCCTTTCTGGGAGAAGCAGTGGCCTGGCTGCTCCAGGGCTGAGCAGGCTAACAGTTAGACCACGCAAAACATAAGCCCTGGAGTTTACCTGGTTCCAATGAATGTCCCCTTCTTGGATTAAAATTCTCAAGATGGGCCACATCAAAGTTTTCACTGAGGTTTAGGACTCATCTCCATCTCTTCCCTCAGTGCAGTTCAGCACAGCACTGTAAGGGATTCACACTTTCTTTTGGACAGCTTCTGCCCAGCTTGTGACTGCAGATGTGATATGGGCCAGCCGTGCCCAGCCAGCTCACCCTCACTACAGGTCTGTTTTGTCACCAAAGACAAACCCATTCTTTTTTGTAACAACTTTCTCATTCAATCCTTATTCTGTGTTCTGCTGTGTTTTATCTGAAGCGTGAGTCCTTCAAATGGCCCAGGGGAAGTCTGGCCTGAGCTGGTAACTGACATACAGTCAGACTTTCTTTTATGCACCTGAGCCACGCCAAACTTTGCCATATATAATGTTTAGACTGCTGGAGCTTAGAATGGTTCCTGGCTTACAAATCAGTAGGTTTATGAAAGAAACTCACCATACTTTAAAAGGTCACAGCTAGGAGTGGGGAAAACCTGACTATTAAGGAATGATGAAAGATGAGAAGAGGAAGTAAAATGGGCCTT
Source organism: Chloroceryle amazona (assembly GCA_027560015.1). Taxonomy (NCBI): domain Eukaryota; kingdom Metazoa; phylum Chordata; class Aves; order Coraciiformes; family Cerylidae; genus Chloroceryle; species Chloroceryle amazona. The sequence continues at coordinate 35,312 of JANHFX010013650.1, read as the reverse complement.
TCTGATCAGCCAAAGCATCGACACCGTTAGAAACTCATTACAGGGAGCACTGTGTACCCTGCACAGCCAACTAGCCAGTATTCACAGTGGCAAGTCCAGGGCCTTAACTACAGCTATTCAGTGAAGGTGGCTCCTGAAGACTAAGATAACTCACTTTCACCGCCCACTTCCCAGCTGAGAATTCTTAGAGAAGGCAAATAAGGTCCTAACTTACTAACTGAGTCTTGTGGAATTAGAGAGAACCCAGCACACGCTTTCCTTTCCTCCTTTCTAATTTCAAGGCATAGTTAATAAGGGCTGCGGTCTCTATTCCAGGGTGCAGACTGGTTTTTCTACAAGCCACACATATTTCAAGCAACAATTCAGAGGGCACAAGAAAACCCTTTGAAAAGTTCCCCTTTCTCCTGCTTTTTAATCTATGTTGCTCTGGTTAGCCGCACTGCAGCGGGATAGCAACCGCGACCAGATTTCTAGATAGAGAAAACCAGTCAAGACTGTACACTGTAGAAGCAGAGCATCAGCACATCCCGAACAGAATTTCTTTTTATGCTCCTAGAAATGTGTTATTTTCAATGCCAGTGGGTGGACATCCTTAAGAGACCTGTGATTTATACGAGAACCGGATGAGTGATTGCTCCTGTAGAAACATTTTGATTTTTCTTTGGCTATAGGGGATGTTACGGGATAGAACCATGTGTTTTGTTTCACTGGTAGTCCCAGTGCAACCACAAGCAGAAAATAAGTTGTCTGCATGAACTGATAAGAGTCATAAATAATAAGAAAATTATATCCTGTACACCAACCTGCCAGCAGAAAGAAGAAAAGACAGGACTTTGCAAGTTCTCACTTTTTTCCTCATGCTCCGGTGATATTTGTCTGGTATTTATCTAACTCTGTGATAGTGACTTCTCCAGCAGTCCTCTCCTGGGAAGATGTCAATGACACTACCTTGGAGCAGGGAGAAGTGCTGAGGGTTTTTTTATACCAGCCACCCAATGACCCAGTTCGGGCAGCCTGGAAGAGCCTGTTTATGGCTGTTCATTGGTGCTACCGGCTCGGCAATGCTGTTTTAGTTGCAGGACAGTCTGCACACTACTGGATCTGCAGGGAGATGATAAGAGGCCATCTTCTGAGTGTTAGTGCACTGCCCTCTCCTTTCTCCTCAGCTCCAGGGAGCAGAGGGAAGATGGCAAAAGAGAGCCAATGGTCACGGACCGAGTGCTCAAAACATGGAGGCAGATAAGCAGCAACAATGCATAGTTTAGATAAAGCATAGAGAAAAGGCAGAGAGACTTGGATACACTTGCTCTCTCTGGTTTTGAGGAGGATGAGTCAGGATGCAGCCATCTGTGCTTCCTGGATGCTCTGGTGATACTGGGTTGTGATACACAGAGAAAGAAGAAGAGATCCCGGAGCCTGCTGAGATTAGCAGGTCCTCTCCCCGTCTTTGTTCTTCGTGGGTCTGTTTAGTGCAGATTTGGTTGCGAACCGTGTACTTTGTGAAAGACAGGCAAGAATCTCAGAACAGATGGCACAAACCAGCCTCTGTCCATCTGAAGTTCCTCCCTTCAGTGCACTTGCAGACGTGACCCACGCGGCAGGAGGGCAGCCTGAGGGAAACCTGTGCACCAAACCGGCCCCGTGGCTTCCGATAAAAGTGCACTTTGCTGGAAAAGAGCAGCACCCTCCCAGACTGTCTCAGAGCCCCGCAACACCTCAGTTTGTCTTTAGAGATGTAATTCGCAGTGCTATGAATTCCACATTGGCACAGAGGGGTTTTTTGTGTGTGTGTGCTTCGGTTTGTTTTTTTTAATCCAGTTGCTCAGTGGCATTTTTGTAAAGTGACAGCATTAAGTGGGTCCAGCAGATTCCCAAGCATTTTTAAGCTGAAAACTACAGAGACACGCACTCATTCCTCCCGCTGCTGGAGACAGGCAGGCTGTGGTATTTTCTCCTTCTTTAAGGCAGGGACATACTTTTTTCAACCTTCCAAATACTGATTTTTTTACCAGACCTACGTACATCGTCCCTTACCCTCTGCACAAAAAAGCTAAGCTGACATCATCCTCATGAAGTCTGTTTCTGAGATGGGGCCGATCTCAGTAACTGGTGATTTGGGGAGTCTTTAGCACAGCTCTAGCAGACCCGCACAGCTCAAGGAGTGTGAGAAAAAATAGGTTTTAGTCTGGGAAATGGGCCTGCAAAACTTAAATGTGGAAGAGGATTTAATAGCCAATGACAACATAAAAACCAGAGCATTTTAATTAATTGACTACATTTTACTTTGAAAACTCTCTTTAAATTCTATTTACATAAATAGGACAAGTACTGAATCACTGCAGAAAAAAGAAAAGATTATTCAATACTGCAAATGTTTTCAATCTTCTTTTGGCAAGTTCAAGCTTGTAATACAAACCTACGATAAATTTTTCTTATCCTGAAAATAAAACCACAAGTTTTTAACTAGTGGACAACTGAAAATTCTCATTTTTAATGCGTGCTTTCTCAGCATAGAAACTGACACTTTCCTGAGGTTCAGGGTTTGTGTGCACACTTCCAAAGGAAACTAGTTTCTGCTTAATCATGAAATGTAAAGAAACTATAAACCTTTCTGATGTCTGTGGAGATTTTTCACAACCCTGGCTAAACCAGAAAGGTTTTCTATGAAGGAGAAAGATCTGTTAATCACAAGTAATGGAAAATAAAGAAAGAAATTTTGTCGATCACACTGTCTGTGTTGCCCTGTGGTCCTTAGAGAAAGAAAGACTTCAGAAGGAATATTGGTACCAAAAGAGCAGCAGCATTTTATGTAACCATCTGTAATTAAGAAAGCAATCAATGAAATAAGTGCAGCTATATAACATTGAATTTTCTAACAAAAATAGATGAGTTTCAGCTCTTCATCAGTATATTTTTAACAACTGACATCACCTACAAAGAAGCTGTATTATGAAGAAAAGAATATAGTGACAAACAATCAGAGCCTCACATTTTCTCTGAGCTGCAGATACATTTTATGCCTACAAACCCACCCACAATCACACAAAAAAACCTTCCCCAAGCCCACTTCTTGGGAATGAATCCTCACCCCACTTCTTGGGAATGAATCTCTTAGTATCAGAGACAATGTCAGAGAAGTAAGATATTTCTACAGCTGCATCCAATGCCCTCCTCATTGCTTCTGGCTTTTCATGTTCTTTTGTGGGAGGAAGGCTTTCTGGATTGTGCAGCTATGAAAAGAATACTTGTATCAAATATGATAGCGAGTTCCTGATACTCTTCAAGTCAGAGGGAATAAGCTAAACCATTTCTGACACTACAGCCTTGGCTTTCTTCAGTCATATTTGTTTACTTCTGTGAGTTACCAGAGTTTCGAATTAAAGAATTCAGAGGAATTCTATAAATCTATATGTACCCATTTAAATTCTGTATTGGCTCATACTCCCATGCCCGGTTAGGAGCAGGCTGTATCGCTATGTCATTTACATTTCTGAACCAGTCTAAGAACATATGAAGATGTTCTTCACATTTCCTCTAATGTTTGTTCTGTGTCCAGTCTTTTGCTGCCTCAGCCAAGCTTCCACACTGAATAGCTAAGGGGCATCCTGTCCTGCTGTACATCAGTATTGAAATAATATTGAGTGGCATCTCCAGGCTGTTAAATTTACTGTTTCGTTGAAGCCTGGGATTCACCTGAATGAAAGCAACTCTACAACAAAAATTATCTGCACTTCTTTAGCTGATGTTGCACTGCCTTGAAGTGCTTGCTACCTTCAACTCGGCAGAAAAAGTAGCCAGTTGTTCCGGGTGCCTATTCTATCGTTCATCCAGAGGTAGGTAAATAGTTAACATTCATGGCTGGGTTTCAAAACGCTCGGCTTTATTATAGCATCTGCCACTGAAGATCTCAGAGCAATTCCTGAACATTAATCAGCTGAGCCTCATGACTATTCAGCCAGTATGTTATTACACAGACTGGTAAACAGAGAAGCAAAAACACATCAGGCTTCCCAGTAGGGCTGTAAATGATGAGTGGTGCCTTTGTCTTTCTCTTTGTCCCCTAGAATAGGACTTTTCTGTCGTTTCATCTAGAGGGGCCCAGAAAGCAGCACTACTAAGGGTAGCAGACTGGTACCAATACTCCCGCCAGCAACAGATGATGAGCAAAGAAATGTATTTTAATTCAACCTCTACCAGATAGGATCCCTCCACTACCCGTTAGGAGTCCTATTCTCTTCCCTTCTTCCCTTTCCTGCCACTGCTGTTGGCACAGTGTCCTGGGCCTTGCCAGCAAGCTGGGACCAGCTGACCCTAGAAGTGGCTGCTGAAAGGCTATTGAAAGATCTGGTTCCTCTGGGCTGCAACATCTTCATGCAGTGTGGTCGAAGCCAGGGAGGAGCTACAGGCCACTCTGTTATTCTTTGCAGGCTGGACGTGTCCCACGTGGTGCAAGCTAAAAAACTGAAGTACATCAATTTAATCCCTCACTGATCTTCTCTTACCCAACCTCTCCACATTTTTCAGTGATATTTCTTACATACCAAAGGCTGAAACATCATTATGTCTGGACGTAACGATCTAACAAAAGTATCTTTAATCAATTTAGCTGAAGCACCAACAGTGGGAAGATGCAGGCTTCACTGTAGGCTCGGTAATGCCACCAGGATGCCCAGGCAAGCAGCTACTCCTGCTCTGCACTATCACAGCTCCTCTGAGAGTGGTATGAGCCACGTGCCCTGGTCATGCACAGCTGTAATCACACCTCCCGGCAGCTCCTTCTGCACCTTCCCAGCAGCAGAAGCCTGAGGAATTCACATTTTCAACAGCCAAGGCAGAGAAACAAAATCAGAAATTATAAACAAAACCAAGAGCAGTGATGTGGAATCCAGCAAGAAAGGTAAGTGTGAAGGATACATGTCCAAAATCAAAGGCTGCTGACTGCTTCTCTTAGCAATGAAAGCTCTGCCCTGGAGAGAGCGGAGGCAGAAGAGCTGAGGCTAAGCTCATAAATCGAGTGTTTGTTCCTCTTCCCTTCAGTAACTCCGTGACATGTTACCGTGTCATTCTTGTAAATGTTTCAAAGAAAAGTTTTTGAGTGATAGCGCTTTGCGATAGTCCCTGCAGGGGAAGGGCTGTACAAACATCTGCCATACACTCCCCAAATAAAATTCAGCCGGAGCTTTTGTTTACATGGTTTGTCCTTAAAACCAGCACTCAGCTGCAACTTTCAGCCATAGCTGCCTTATTAAAAATGAACCTTTTATTTTAAACACAGGACATTTTGTAACAGGAAGATCAATATACAGTAACCCGGAGCACAGCAGACAACAGCTGTAGGACGTAATCTGGTGACAGAAAGTTGAGAACAGTATTTTGGCAGTTACACGTTCAGCCAATTTTTCACTTTTTATTCTTCATGTCACTGAGCTATAAAGAGCTGAGATTTCTCCCCACCTGGTGACCCAAAGCTACACAAAATGAAGAAACCAAGAAACCACTTTTTTTCAACATTAAAGGCTATTATCTAAAAATATATATAGCAGGAGTTACTTATTTTTTCCTTGATGGGATAGCTCTTCCCAGAGTTAACAACGGTCTCAATGATCTCACAGCCCTTAGCAAAGATATAGGAAGATATTTAAGTACAAGGGGTACCTTGAAACACGACTAAACACCGTTCACTGCCTGCACTTTGGCTGGGGGTTAAGGGTGCTCGGCTCGGTTCGAGGCTGGGATTCATAACGCACGCCTGCTTAGAAAAGTTATCTAAGTAGAAAAGAGGAGATGAAGCTGAAGCTGTGCCTGATACACGGCACTATAAAATAAAAATAAAGATCTTAATAGAGATTCTGATCATCCATTAGTTTTGATTTACAACTGAAAAAAAAAATCCCTAGTCCTTCTATGTTTTTATGCCATTGTTAAATAACCTGGGATTTTTGGAACCTATCTACTTGGCCTTAGAAAGTGGTAGGTTATTAGTTCTCTCAAACAACATGTGATTCACCTCTATTACAAAATAAACTCAAATACATTTCCTCGGTGAGCGAAAGGCAACAGGGTGCTAGACCATTTTGTCCTGAAATTGCTTGTTTTCATCACATGCCACCAAGTATATTTTTCTCAGATAATGAAACTGTTTTTTTTAAAGGTTTCAAATGCAGATGTATATGGCAAATGCTTTAATTAAGACTGATCTATTCCATTTGTTTAGCTTTCAGGTTTTGATACGGCAGTTTTACCTTGAACTGCATTGCCCTCTAGCGCTGCGACGGGTCCGGCTGCAGTGATGTCAGCAGCACATGCAGCGTGAGCACAGCCTGCCAGTTCATACAGAGCTGCCTAAATGCTGACAAACCCTTCCTGGAGACGCATGTCACAGCAGCTAGACAGGGGCATCCTTCCAACAGAACCACAAGTGCACAAGGGAAAAGAGCAGACCTGTCTTTTATTTCAGGGACGTCATGATCGCAACAGCTACTGTGGAGCTCCAGCCAAGACTGCTGCCGGCTCATTTCTGTTTAAACGAGTTCATATGAGAAATTAAGCAAGTTTGAACAGCCTGTTACTTCTGACAGGCTTCAGAGGACTTCACGCTGACAGCTCGCTGGGGAGATGAGTTCTCAATCTCAAACCGGCCGGGGCTTCGCAGCAACTTCTTGGGTAGAAAGATAACCTCCGACTGAACTCAAGCCGTCTGCGTGGTGTGCGAGGGATCCAATCATAACTTGCTATGGAGGATAAGTTTTAAGATGAATACCTACCTTGGCGAGAAATCCAATTCATCGGTACCTGGAGATCTGAAAGTGCCTGCACTTACTAATGGCAATCTTTCTGCAAACAACTCCAACGAGACAGCAAGCAATCTGGATTCACCTGCCTTGGATATCAGTAGGGCGATAATTGTGGGGCTCATCCTAGGTGCCTTCATACTCTTTGCTATTGTAGGTAATATCCTGGTAATTCTCTCTGTCGCTTGCAATAGACATTTAAGAATTCCTACAAACTATTTCATCATTAACCTCGCAATTGCAGATTTGTTGCTGAGTTTTACTGTCCTTCCATTCTCTGCTACACTGGAAATTCTTGGCTACTGGGTTTTGGGGAGGATATTTTGCGATATCTGGGCAGCAGTTGATGTGCTGTGCTGTACAGCTTCTATTTTAAGTCTATGTGCAATTTCTATAGACAGATATATAGGGGTACGTTATTCACTCCAGTATCCAACTTTGGTAACCAGAAGAAGGGCGATTTTAGCTCTCCTAGCTGTCTGGGTCCTTTCCATGGTGATTTCTATTGGGCCTCTCCTGGGCTGGAAAGAGCCGGCACCGAAGGACGACAAAGAGTGCCGCATCACCGAGGAACCATTCTATGCCTTGTTTTCTTCCTTGGGCTCATTTTACATTCCTTTGATCGTCATCCTTGTGATGTACTGTCGGGTCTACATAGTGGCAAAAAGGACTACTAAAAACCTGGAAGCTGGAGTTATGAAAGAAATGTCCAACTCTAAGGAGCTGACTTTACGGATTCATTACAGGAACATTCATGAGGATGCATTAAATAGCAGCAAATCCAAGGGGCACCATCCCAGGAACTCTTTAGCTTTCAAACTTCTTAAATTCTCGAGAGAAAAGAAGGCAGCCAAGACGCTGGGAATTGTGGTTGGCATGTTTATCTTGTGCTGGTTACCTTTCTTCATTGTTCTGCCACTAGGTAAGTGGGTAATCAAGGGACTGGGGGGGGGGAAG
>JANHFX010013650.1:0-11584 GCA_027560015.1 Chloroceryle amazona | reverse complement strand
GGGGAAGTTCCTCCTCTCTGTTCAAAACAAGCTACAGCTGCACAATTAAAAGACTACAACGCGACCTTTATGTCTCATAACCACCTGACAGCACAGTTAGCTAAATTTTGAGTCACATATGACTTGTATAGTCTAAAGCAAATCCGAGCAATATTATCCATTTCTGAGAATTTCTAAGTGTTGCTGCAAGGTTTCAGAATAAATAGCATTCCATTACTCTAAAGCCTTTAGCTATGCAGCTCTAAAAGGCTAATAATTCTTTTAATTAGTTTCTAGTCCTAACAAAGGCTCTGTGAACTCTGATTATCATTTAAGCTCCTTAAACAATGACATAATTCTCTAATTACCTAAGAAATCAGATAGGCTTTTACCCCATACTGAAGTGATCTATGAGTACTTATCATCTTCATGCATTTTTCCATGTAATGTTACAAAACCTGCAAGGAAAGCTTGTGTCTTTTACATCTATAAAAAAAAGAGAATTTCAGTCCTGAAAAACCAGCTTTGTGTAAACACCAGGAGAAGATAGGCATTAATATCCTGTTAGTCCATGCCATTTAGAGTACCCAGTGCCTCTAACGTTATGAAACATATACCAAAACCCTGAGAGCCAAAAAACCCAAGACACATGATCCATAAGCCTTAAAGAGTGGAGAAAGAAGGCATTCCACAGACATACAGTAATGCTTCTCCCCACGAATTACACTGCTCTTCTGGAGGTTTGAGCTGGGATGGCTGCTGGACTCTGCACAGGGACAGCAGCAGAGACTCACCCACCCTTTCCAGCTTGCCTTCTCTCACCGCCAGCTCTTCCTAGCACGGGAGGCACATCTGAACTGCAGTGCCACACATAACGTGGCTCAAGAGCCACAGATCTCTACCCTGTAGTGCTTCCCCTCCTCAAGCCCAAGCCCGGCAAGTTTGTTAAGGGCAACCTCCCTGGGGACACGACAAGGTTATGCTGCCTTGCCAAGAAAACAGGAAACTAAGAGAAGCTCTGCTCTGGGAGATCTGCCGCTAGGGAAAACAAGAAGGGGGGGAAAAGTTTATTCACCGTGTTGAAGTTGGAAAACAAGAAGTTGGGAATAATCGAAGGCAATCTAAACAAATACACTCTGTCATTTCTGCAACAGTCATCTAGATGAGGGCCATGTTTCTTAGCATATTCATTAGGCCACATCCTAAGGGATCATCTCTTACAATCCCTAGCATCAGACAGATGGAGGCTCCAGCACAGCAACCAGTGATAAAAGAGAGAAGTGAGAACAAGTTCAGGCAATAACTGAGATATACTTCAGATACAATTTTAACAAACTGCGTCGCATTCTTAGTCACTACCCGATTAAAGGTTAAGACTGGACAGCCTACAATCTGTAGCTGTAACAAATACAAGGTGGAAGGATACCTAACATTTCTCCAGAATACATTTCTCCATATTTTTACTTTCCTTGCCATGCCAGGCTCTTCACAGCAGTGAATGGTACTACACAACTTCCCAAGAACAAATAGATGGCTGCTCTTCTTCTAAGCTCTTTACTTTTCATCCTCATGAATTCCCAGTTTTGTAGGGTCCCATACAGCCTGTTCTTATGCTCAGCAACACTGTACTAGTGGGGTCCCATCCACACAAATATGCTAAACTTAAAAAGACTCATGTCATATCTGTTCATAAGCTGTCAACAACACCTAGTTCAGCTCCACAGCTGCAGTGAAGGTACAGGAAATAAAACTGATTGCAAAAATGGGGAAAAAAAAACAAAATAAAACACAAACAAACAAACAAGACAAACAAAAAAGGAACAAAAACAACACACACACACACACAAAGCCAACCAAACAAAAAACAATCAAACAACAAAACAAAACAAAAAAATAAGCACATGGATCTGAAGGAGGAACCACAAAGATTACAGAAGAGAAAGTCTGATATGCCACCTTAAAATGTGGAACCCTTACAAGGCCACCTGACCTCTCTAGAACAAATGTATTCTAAATACATTTATTTTTACAACTAGAGACTTCTATGGCCCAAATGAAACCATACAAATCACCCTATTCCCTTCATCAGTCCTTCATTTGCTGAAATGCTTTCCTTTAAAGGAAAAACTATTTGGGTCAGGGCATCATCATCAGGCCTTGTGGGACAAGCCCCTATTAGTTTTTAGTTTTTTACGTGCAGCCAAGATTAATTTGACAAGCAGAACATCCACAATCTAGTGAAATGGCAATTGGCAGACACTGGGGGTCTATCAGATGCAACTATACTCCATCATGAATAATTTTTATGCGTATTAACAGACCTTCTGATGAACCCATTTTGTGGGCAAATAGATTCGCCTCCAAAGAGGAGTTGTTGCCATTTAGCACTGAAGTTGTTCATAAAAGGCTGAATTTCTCCAGGTTAAGCTGCCGTGTGGGGTTTAATCGCTAACTAGAGGCTTCTCCAGAGCCATTCAGTTGAGAGGCACAGCCGTAAGGGCTCACAGTGTTGTCACAGCCCAGCTGCACATAAATTAAACCCATTAGGCTGCAACACACTCAGCTATCACAGAAGTGCTTCTTCTTTTTGAAAAGAGTTATGGTAAAATCAATCCAACTGAATGAGGCTGAAACTCTAGAGCATTCTGCATTCTTTACTCTTTGGAAATGCAGTTTTTTATTACCTTTCCAAATGTGATAGGGAGAGAAGAGGGGACATTAATATGATAAAGTGCAGTTCTGGTTAAAAATAGCAACTTTCTATTCAACACATGTGTTCTCTGCTCTCGGTTTCTGTGCTTGACTTTTACCTGACACAAATGAGCATAAAAGTGCCCAAGAGAGATGATAATCCGCAGCAGCTACGGTAGGAAAGTACTGCTTATTCCTGTTAGTGGCCACAAACTGAGCAGCATTCCCATGCGAATAAACTGGATTCTGTTTTGACAGACTCAACACTCACATCAGGTATGCTTACCTTTTCTCCAAACCATCCCAGCAGTGCTGTGGCTCACAGGCTTTGGAGGGCAGAACATGGTGTCGTGGGGATGATGCGTCAGACAAAGAAACACCACTTTCATCCTGAAGTGGTCAAAAAGAAAAAGTACAGAATCTGAAGACACTTCAAGCTATTTTAAGTCACTTTAATATTATGAAAAAGTGTTCCCACCCACTATAACTTTTTGGGGACTGGAAGGGATGCTAGTTGCCTTCTTGTGTTGTGTGTTATTCGTGCAAAAGGTAAGCTGTGATTCCCAAGATCGGTAAAAACATCCGAAGCAGTAACATTTTGGTCAGGGCAATAACCTAGGAAAATTCCAGCCTCTGCCTTAACAACTGGTTTTGTGTTTCAGCTTCAGGCTGTGTAATAATCCACACAGGTAGTGCAAGGAGCAGAGAAGAGCAGTCCTGCCTTTCAGATGGCTGTGCACAGCACTGTGGCATGACATTCCCTCCCCCCTGCACAACACCTCTTGAGGCCCCAGATCGACAGTGGCTTGGCTTCTGCAGGAAACATCCAGCAAATCTTTTTTCTCTAGAGATTAAGGCAGCTCCTAGAGGGCAGAGAAAATTGAACCCACGAGTCCCTCTTACAGAATGACCGCTATACCCATTGCCATTCTGTAACTGCTAGGCCTCCTCTAACTTTACTTGTCCCTCCAAAGAACGGATGAAAGTGCCCACTCTCAGCAGATATATCTGGACTGTGGATCCCAAGTGTTTGGAGACACCATCCTACATCATACAGCAAGGTCTTTGGACAAGCACTTGATTCCAGGACACCTTCTGCCCTCCCAGCAACATCCTAGCCCATGCCTGCAGGCTGCTTTCAGCTTAGGTTCTCCCAGGCAGTCCATAAATCCCATTCTCAAACACCTAACTCTCTCCATGCATTGCACACAATCCATAGACACTTTCTTGTCTCTTATTATCATCCTAGATCACCCTTACTTATGCAGGTATATTGGGTTTTTTTTATCAAATATTTTTCCACATACTTGTCTGACCAGAGTTTACTCCTTACTAGCAGACGTACGTATAGCAATCAGCAAGTATGTTAAGTAAGAAAGAAAACCTCCAAAGGCTCACAGAAGAAAACAGCTCTTTTACATGTAAAGTGGATGGCTGAAGCTTTCTAAGCTCTATATCCATTACTTACTATTTTAGGTTCGCATACTTATCCATCTCTAAACTCCTTCATTATTCTCTTGGGATGTGTAATTATCGGTTTGTCTATGAAATGGAAGAGAAATTTCTCTCTGAACACATAAAAATCAAAGCATCATTAACCATGCTTTCTGTGGTAAAGAGTACAGAATTTTTTTACTCCAGTCTCCTGCCTGTGTAGGGATATTTGTGCCAGCCAGCTGAGAACAAGCGTGACGTTTGAAAGGCATCAACAAAGTTCATATATATTGGACAGTGTGTAACATTTTCTGGGAAACAGAATGAAATCTAGATATAAAAATAGATGTGGTTTAGCCTATTCATAGAAAATTCTGGACTTAGGAACAAAGACCTTGTTCCAATACATTATGCAAAGTTGCTTTTGCCTTTAATGGTAGATAACTTTATGAATATATATCAAAGTTTGCAAATAACATATTGCTCATTAACTTGAGTGAATCTTTACCCCGGTATTTTAAGGAAATGACGCTCACACAATCATTCTGTCTGTCCATCCATCAGCTTTGTCTCATCCTCTTCTGATTGGCCTTTGTTTGTATCAGCCTCAGTTTATACTCAGCTGTAATCTACAGTTTGGCTTTTTCCTAGAATATTCATAATTTCAGAAATATCATGTTGAAATTTGAGTGCACAGTTTAATAAGACTAATTTTAATTTTTTTTTTCTGCCCTTTAGTCATTCACAATGAAACCCCTTTCGCCCACTTTAATCAAGCACTGGCTTTACGTTAAAGTTGTGTTCTTTATTTATGCCTGTAACTAGTGAACTCCATAGACATTACAAATACATCTCTGTCCCTTCACTCTTCCCTTAGCATCGCTGAGGGCATTCGTCTGAAACCACTGTAAGAAGCAGCATGCCCCGGATAAAAGTCACTGGCAGGGCACCCAATCCCACCGGGTGAATTCACTACGGCAATCCCGCTGTAGACGCTGTAATGATGTGAACTGGCATCGCTCTGAGCTCAGATGAGACAAATTCATTTACACTGGCCCAACAGTGAGCATCCTGCCTCCTAAAACATGCAAAGAGTGATAAGGTGAATCTTAATTAACAGGTTGGACTCCTATTTTAGACGCTGTGAACTTGAATCAAAATGCTGAAAACAATGTAAGCCTTGAAAAACACTGGGATAGGGTCATTCAGATAAGTGGAAGATGACAGGGAAAGGAAATCTGGTGCTGTTACTGGAAATTCCTTATGTCAAAATGTATTAGCCTGACCAAGGAAGAACATGCTCCCTATCTAGTAATTCCCATAATCTTTATAGGACTCCAGCCAAGACGTGGAGAAAAGGAGCATGGATGTTCAAAGTTAATAAGAATCCTTCACAGTTTCTTTTATAAGTCAACCTAAAAAGCGGATGTAATAAAACTTTAATTTATAGTTGTGATTAAAGAGCCTTTAATTGCCTATTTCACCATTTCCTTTAAAATGTTCTTTGGGAAGCACAATCATCTGATTCCACTGAGACTTGTGTGCAAATGTTTAATTCTAGCAAAGAACGTGAACTTTGCATGACCTCTGGAAAACAGTAATTATTTTTTCTTTGCTTGATTTCTTGAGCTTTGGTTTCTTCACTGTAAAGATCAGGAAAAGCTGCCCCAAAAAGTAAATCAGCATATGCTCTGGAGCCTGAAGGTAACTATGGAACAGTTCATCCCTCTTCTAGTTAGCTTAGAGTCCAGTCCTCCTGCACTGTTGTAGAACAGGGGTGCTCCAGCCCTGATTTCAGCACGACCGGTTACCCGCCCCACAGGGAAATGAATGGGGACCTGCCTTTCAAGATCCAACATCGCCATCTATTGGATTTCTGTTCTAATCCAGATAAAATGTTCTCTGGATTTCACACACCACAAATTTAGCCTCTCTAACAGTAAATCAGGAAGATGCCAGCAAAAGAACTTAAATAACCTATCTTCAATTTCAATTAAGTCTCTTCTGGAAGCGATGAATTCCCAAAGCTCAGTTTGTTTTGTCAAAATGTGGGTTTTTTTGCAGTAAAATCAATGAAGTGAAGCTGATTGCCAAGCTCACAGAAAAATAAGTTCATTAGCTAAATTTTACAGATGCCTTTAAAAATCCCCTCCTTAATCTTTTTGGTTTCCATAGAAATTCACGTGTCTTGAAGTTTTATTGTTTTATTGTAAAAAAGAGAGAATGCTGTTTAGGCAACTCTGGACTCGGACATATAGAAAGAGAGCTGAGAAAAGCACCTCTTCCTTTGAAAGCTTCCAGTTAACACGTATCCTGTTAGGAGAAGCTCTTTTGCTCAGTCTTCATCAGGTTCCTATAATATTAATATTAAGCTGTTTTCCAGAATGCTGTTAGCAGCACCAATTGTACTCGGCTGCAGCGTCCGCCAGCCAGCCTATCAATACCCTCCTGTGAGCTCATTTACATTACTCGTGTCTTAAGCAGCACAAGCCTGACTCTTTCTCAAGGAATGTGTACTTTTATAGTACATCAGCAGTTATAGGCAGCAGACAGTCTATAAGCTTGAGTATAAATTAGCCATTGTCGCCTAACTACTGCTCCTGTTTTCACAGTTGGATAAAAATAGAGCTGCACTCAGGTGGCCAACAGAGCAAGACAGAAGCAGGCTACAGAGAAAAGATCCTTTTAACATGCAGAGCTCATAACCCAAATTTGCTCTAGCCCTGCTGTGCTTCTCTTGCAAAGCTTAGACAAGAACAAGAAGCATGCATATACATTGCTCCATTTGTGGGCCTCACGTTGACTCTGCGTTTGTGAACCCTCTGCTGTAAATATTAGTAGTTAAGAATGGCTAAATCCAGCAAAATTCATATGGATTTCCTCATAGTTTCTTGCTGTTTGATTCCAGGGGTTTAGTTCTGTCTACTGGCAAAATGAATGAAACCAGAATGGTATGCGAGACTAAACAAGTTTAGCATCATCTTAAAGCTACATGGGAAAATGCCCATCTTCCTGAGATAGATAAACATGAAATGTTCACGAGGAGAATTCAGAGCTGGAATAACTCACAGCTCATGGAAACGTTTAGAAAAGCAATGCAACTTTCTGGAATGAAAGATTAGAGAATTGTTATCCACAAAGACAAATGAAATCTGTGAGTATCAGAGTCTGCAGGAGGGAGTCCAAGCTTTAACAAGCAAGGAACTGCTTTTATTTGAACTAGGTGATCTTGAAGGTCCGTTCCAACCCAAACCATTCTCTGATATATTTATCAGAAGATCCAGAACGTTCGAAGGAATATTTCTTTTTTCAATGCAGGTACACCTTTCTTCTTAATGCTCTTTCTTACTTGCTCATATAAATCAAGCCAATGAGCAAACACAAGAAATTTAGCAGCTAAGTGCTACCCGCTGTGCCCCTGCAATGACACAGATCAGCTGCCTGATTGTGTGCAGAGCTGTCTTGCAAACGTGACCATAAATACCGGAGCTACAGACTCCCAGTGCGAGATTTAGTTGCCAGGTATTGTTCTTGGGAGTTTGTTCAGCATAATAAATCTGGCCTGTAATATTTAAACTGTTGTATGTCTATTGACACATTTTTATGAACATTTTTCACTTGGAAAGAGGAGAAATTCTCATTGTTTTCGGTGGTGTTGGATGTTTTAGTGAACTCGAAGATGTTAGGCTATGAATTTCCATCACTTTATTGAAAGAGTAGAGTCATTTCTCCAACTGCCAGTTAGGCACTGCTGCAAAATAAGGAGTAACTATTATAAATTTTTTAAAAACCTGCTTTTAACAATTTGAACAACATGCTCTACTCCTCCCAGCTGCCCTCCTGGATTCTGTAGTGGTATTCATAGTTACAAAAGGTAGGCAAAATCTACCTTGACAGCGGTAAGAAAAAAGTATTTGTATACAATTGAGTAGAAAACTTTCATGTCAGAAACAAAAGAATATAAATCATCTTTCACGCTGGTGTTCTCTTTATTTCTTTCAGTACTACTGACAAAGCTCAAGTCAACAAAATGTGCTTCGCTTCCAGCAGCTTTTCTTGCAGCACACTACATTGCACTCGAGTCTCTTGATCGTGCCAGATAACATCGCCATCATGGTGCTGTGGGTTTGGGAAGAGACAGGAAAAAAATTTGGCAGGGTGAAGTTCTTGCTGGAGGGGAGTACTGAGACATAGACCCTTTCTCTGACTCTACCTCTCCAGCTTACAGCTGGGTCAACAAAAGAGTGGCAGCATTAAGGTGTTCTATTTGAGGTACTGTGACCCTGGATTCTGCCGCGTGCTCACCCGGAGAGGTAAGGCCATTAAAACCAGGGAGTAAATCCCAACACCACAAGCTAAGGCTTCCATCACTGAGCTCTTACCCAAACATAACTACTTATTCAGGAATACATGTTCTTGATTTTTTCAACAGGTGTTCACTTAAACAAACATCGATGCTCTGAAAAATCCCTTAGCACCGAGAAGATTAAACAAATGATACTGACTTTTCATTTTTTGTATATACACAATCTTCAGCTATTCAGATACACTTACAGCAATGAATCAGTGGTTCTTAAAAGACTGATTAAAGCAGTTACATAGTCTGTGTTTAAACAAGTAAGATTTAGTGGTAAAAACTTGCAACTGCCCTATAACCTCCGGGGTAAGTGGTTCTTACTAAAATCTGTATGTTTGAAAATACTGTTCTTGTGTTTTCCAAACATAAAGTAACTCATGAGCACAACACTCCTGTAAGTTAAAGCATAAAGCAGTGAGACATGCAGACAGTAAGTCTGCACTTGGGACCCTTAAAGACAGAAGTCATACACACTGGACATGTTGATACCTACAGGGGGGTTAGAAAGGCTCTGCCTCTTCATTTACCAGCTGGAGGATTGCTGCCCTCAGGGTGGGCAGAGAAGCTTCTGCTTCTGGTGGGCGTCTGTTCCCTGAATACCAGTGAAGCCTTTGGGATTTTACTTCACAGTGGCACTGAAAAGCAGAAGAGAGATTGAGAGACTTTCACTAAACTGCAGATTCCTCAGGGCTAACCTCAGGGGGAACCAACAATCCTAAACAGCAGCCATGAGGCTCAAAGGTCACTCTGCTAAAAGGGACTCCTGAGGACACTCCCATTTCTAATAAAGGAGGTTCATGGGAAAGCTTGCCCTCCTTGTTGGATCTAGGGTAAAGATTCGTAAAGGAACTTTCACCCCCAATTAAGAGAAGGGAATTGGGGTTCTGCAGAGCAGAAATAAATGCTGAATAGGCTCCAGTTATAAAGTTCAGGAAGACCTGCTCCAGACCAGAGGAGACACAGGTAGAAAATTTACCTGGTAAAATATGCTCATTTTTCTCACACTTCTTCCTCTGAAGTCGATAAGATGGCACATGTTATCAAAGTTGAGGAAAACCCTTTATAAACACATGATGATAAGGAAAAATTGTCATTCGCTCTGGAATAGTAACCCCATGGGATAGGAGCCAAAGGCAGCAGGTATGTTTTGGATGGTGCACAACAGGGCTGGCCAGGGACTGGAATCGGGAACCACAGCACTCTTGAGAAGCAAACATTCCTAGACCTGGCTTTCACCAGTTCAGAGGTGTGTGGAAGCTAGAAAGCCCTGCCTCACACAGAGGGAAGGTAGTATCCTGCCACGGAGCAGCAGCAGCTCAAACCTTCTAAGCAGGTCCCATTCTCACAGACTTTTTGCTAGAAAAAAAAAAAAAACAGAAAAAAAAAAACAAACAACAAAACCAAAAAGCTCTGTTGAAAAGATAAAGGCCAGTGCACCACCCTGCGTGGGTTGCTGACCCCTGATGTCCAATATTATTCTTACCAGTTCAATTCCTCCTGGGGATGCCACACTGCAACTTATTCAAACCCCTGTGCTCCCTGCACAGCCAGAGGAGATTTAAAAAGCATTTCAGCAAATTCATAACTACATGGATTGATTTTGTACCACAGCTCTAATTCTCTTCTCCCTTTTCAAATGGCATGATATTTAACAGGACAGTGTGAAGGTTCAGAAATAATTTCTGTAAATCAAAATAAATTACACAGTGCTGGCAGAACAGCAGAAAGGCACATTTTTGTGGGCTAAACCATTGCAGCTGGGAAGTCACAGAATGCTGCATCTACTTTTTAAACCAAAGAGAGAGGAAGAAAACTCAGCCACAGAGCTCCTGTTTGCTTGCACTGTAACTGGCCACGCTCTTTCCAACTTAAAGCGTTCAAATCCCTCATTAAAACCTACATCCACTACTGACATCAACAGATTCAGTCATCACAAATGCTCCTTTAGAAGCAATGATCAAGCAAATTACAACCAAAAATTAATCTGGCACTCAAATCTACAATTTCTACCCTGAATTTGAACTGCCAAACATCCCACGGGTCCTTCAGGCTTCAATCAAAGGCTGGTGATGTCAGTCAGAAGTTCAGAAGTGAAGCCATATCTCAAAATTTTTCTAAAGATGCATCTCCTCCTCAGCTCCCTCCTATGGGATAGACACACTTTAGTCCACTCACAGAGTTCTGCCAGATTTAGCACTTCTTTGGTATTTTCATAATGGTTGCTGGTAGCACCAAAAGAGCTGAAAAGCCTCTGCCAGTCACCGTATTTCCACACAGGATGAAGGGAAAGAAGAAAGAAAACCACCCACTCAAGAAAATATTACCTTTTAAGAACCCATGTTCTTTGAGGACAATCCTTGACCATGCCCTGCTGATTAGAGCAGATTGTACATAACCTGAATCTGAATCAGCCCCATACAGTGGTTGCTGTTGGGTCTTGATATTGGGGTTTTTGTAAAACTCAGTTTTGTTTCAAAATTGGGGGATTAACATCTGCAGGATACAAAAGGAATGCACGCAAAACAAGATGAAAGACGTGATAACACAAAACTCAGTTTTCACACCACTGGAATAGAAAAACTAAAAGTGAAGTCTGCACTTTGGAGATAACAGTCTGAATTGGAAACGACCAAGTCATGGTGCCTTAGAAGTGATACAGCTATCACACACTCGCTACCCAGTCGCTCACTAGGTAACAAACCACTATGCTACGGTGCGGGCAACTGAACCTCAACCAACATCACCAGTCTGCTGCTGGAGACAGGATCTTTTGTCCATTTACCAAGACTTCCCTGTTATCTTTTCTTTCTTAAACTGATCCTGTTTTCATCCCAATTTATCAAGCCAGAAGGTACTTGCCCAAGACCACACCTCTCCCACTGTCCACCTGCACCATCCCTAGCTGTGTGCCCTGCGCTTCCTTATTTACTCCAGGGACCCCATCCCTCAACAGCTTCTGGGGAGCCTGAGCATTGTCCTTACTGCAGGCGGGGAGAACTGGAGCAAGGCTCCACTACCCCAGGGACTTAGAATCACAGAATGTTCTAGGCTGGAAGGGACCTCTAGAGGTCACCTGGTCCAACCTCCCTACACAAGCAGGGACATCTCTACCTAGGCCAGGTC
>JANHFX010013648.1:0-17040 GCA_027560015.1 Chloroceryle amazona | reverse complement strand
GTGTGGGCTGCCCTGGGTGACCCTGCTCTGGCAGGGGGGTTGGACTCGATGATCTCCAGAGGTCCCTTCCAACCCCTCCCATTCTAGGATTCTCTGATACTACACGAGGGGCAGCCAGTAGCTGTGTTAGCAGCTTGTGAGGATGCTGGGAACCATGAGTCACTTACATGGGCACCTCTTAATTTGAACAGGCATAGCTGGTGAGGATGCTTGTTGGTATTTCTCTGCTTCAGTAGAAGATGAATGAGGATGGTTTTTATCAGATTTTGACACGGATTGCAGTCCACACAGTGCTGGGGGGGCTAGAGATAGACTGCTGTTCATTCTTACAGCTGGCATACAAGGTAAGGAGTCTGGGGAAGGCTTGTTCTGTTGCTGTAGATTGTAAAGATACCTCCACATTGTGTTTTGAGCTGGAGGAGAGCAGTGGTGGAGAACAGGCTAGAAATAGCTGGAGCAGATGACCTCAGCAGTGACCTGTCTGACAGCCTGTCTGAACTAAAGCAGCATGACCATTAATGTTAATTAAAAGTTGCACTCTTTACTGTTGGGAACGAGGCTTCCCTAGGCAGGCAAACTCTTCTTGACTTGTTTTGTTACCCAGAATTACCATCTCCAGAAGCTGAGGTGTGATTTGTGGTGCATCAGTCAGCTTTTGCAGTTGCCAGCTGGCTTGCAGAGGGAGAGATGCTGGAGTGCTGGTCTGCAGTGGGGAGGGTCTGTTCCTCCAAGGTCAAAGACTTCCAAGCTGCAGCCCTTTGCTTCAGCCCTCTCCTGTGGGATGGGATGTACAGTCCTGTCTTCTGAACTCTCACTTGGTGGACCAGAACAAATGGAGAGAATTTTCTGTGCTGTCTCTGCCAATACCTCCAAATGTTGGTGTGGTTTTTATTTGTTGTTGTTTTTTCCCCAAACACACAGTGAGTTTGGGGTTGTGTTGAATATTGTTTAAAGTGTTGGCTTGCTAAGGCTCTGGGATAGGCAGCTGGGCTTAGGTTGTGCCCTTCAGGGAGACTGTTCATAACAAGAACAGAACAGATACAGACTGCCCATAGATTTACCCTGTCTGGCAAGACCATATATGGAGCAGCTGACTTCACAAGTGTTGGTATATTGTTTCCTCTTCTGTGGCTCAAAAAAAGACTAAGAAATCTTGTTCTTTAAACAGAAACTTCCACAACCACCATGAAGGGGAGGTTGCTGGGTTTTTTACATGAGAATAATGTGCCACAGTGGAAACAAAGGGCCTTGTGAAATTTCTTGATGTGGTTTGAATTTTTTTATTCCATTTTCCTCCAAGAGAACTTAATTTTAGAACTGCTTACTGGTGAAGGAGAAGGGAAGAGGTGAATGAACAACAGAAAGCCTTAAGAATATGGGGAAAGAGGACACCTGCCTGTTGGAGGGTGAAGACTGCGTAGGCGAGCAGGCAGGACAGTGAAGGAGATACTGCAGCATTCTCTTTTCTGTTTATTAGCCAATACAAAGGACCTTGGGATGTGGAACAGAGTCAGGGTTGCTGTAAAGAGGGCCCAGCAGAACTTGGTTAGGACTTTGAAAAAAGACTGGTGGTTCTGAAAGAAGCACCAGGACTCATCAAGCATGGGCTTGAGCACAGATCCATGGGAGGGCCTCATGAAGTTATTGGTCTTGCAAGATGCACATGCTGCCTTGTCCACTCCAGTGCTCCTCGTGGCAGTTTCTCTGTCTCTGAACACTGTCTGTAACCTTATTTACAGACTTGCAGTGTGACATGATGGTGAAAATACAGTGTAGCTACACTACAGGCGCTGAGCCACGAAGGACAACTGAGTGGGCAGAGAAGTGGCATGTAGCACAGGTAGTCCTGCCCTTGGCACAGCACCTCTAGCACTGTCCCTTTTCAGCTGCTCACATCCCTTTCCCTTCAAATCATGAGTCCAGAGAGAGCTGGAGGGGAGGGCAGAGAAGGCAGGTGGGTCTCAAACTCAGCTTTTCTTTTTACCTTTCCCTTCTATTTAACTTAAGTGATTTGATTGATTCCTGTCCCCTTGCTAATTAATGATATAATTGTGCCTTAGCCTGGAAGGCATTAAAACTAAGCTGCATTCAGAAGCAGGAGACATGTTCTTAAACACAGGGACATACAGAAACTGGCAACAGTAGTTTTCTGTTTCTGTCAGTTCACTTCACTGCACAGGAAAGGTGAAGCCCACACAACTGGCCCACGGTCCATTGCCAACCTGGCCACCTGAGCTTGCATCACCTGGCTGGGCGGCCAGAACTTGGCTGGGCAAAGGCAGTAAGCTTCCTGCCTCCCGAGGGTGGCTGCCTGCACAAGCCTGCCCTGCTGCTGCCTCTCCTGCACAGATCTGCTCTGTGCTACCTCTGAACAACACAGCTCAGCAGTTCTGCAAAGAATGAATCAGCTCCGAGTGGGGTTAGCAGTAAAAAGGCAGAACAGAGGAAACTCCGACATAAACCACCGGGGTAACGCTGACTTCAGACACGAGAAGACTGGCTTAGTTGTAGCATGTTTGTTTGTTACTTAGTTCTTCTGTTTTGAACGCTTGTGTGTTGGAACAGGACTGAAATCTCTGCAGGGTTTAAAGTACACCCCTAAATCTTCAGATTACTTAGCATGCAGTTTGCTAGCCTAAGAAGTCTTTGCTCACCCCTTGCTCTAGATCTTCCAGGGCTTTGCTTTTCTAGATTTGTTGTGAGAACTCTTTCAAAATCAGAACAAGCCAAATGACCAAGTAGTTTTACATACCATATTTTGCTTTTTTTGGTAGAAAATCTTGTAACGTGAAACAGTCAATGACATGAGCTGGATAATTTTACCCAAGTATTGTAACAGCTCAGAAGAGTCTCTTATCAGGTCTGGAGCAAACGAGTACTTACCTTCCTGTGGGTCTGATCTCCAAAGAGATGAGTTCAAAACCAGCTATGAAGCTAAACAAAAAGAAGTATGTGCCTTTCCATTTGCTTTGTCTTCTGCACTATAGAAGGACACATGACAGATGCTGCTACCTTGGATCAGGCTGGCTTTCAGGATATTTCTGGAGATCGAGTTCAGGGTTACAGCTGACAAGAGATCAGAATAAGGGTATCTTCAGTCAGAGGCAAAGGAAGAGAATCTAGAAGTGCATATTAGATTATTTGGTCTAGTGTGGTTCTCAGAGACAGATTTCATCTGACTTGACTGCATACAAATTAATCTCAGTCAACCCAGACTGGGAATGACCCTGACAAGAAGCAAAATAAGCAGGGGGTGGTGTCCTTCTGAACCCTCAGAGCTACAGCTTAAAGCTGTCTGGCATTTTCACCGGTAGCAGCTCGGTGAGTCTAACTACCCCAAATGGCTGCTGGTTATTTGTCACGGGATTCACTGTGATCTACAGAGTCTTTTCAGTTCGATGTCTGCAATGAAAATATGAGGACCAGGACATGTTCGGCATTTGTAACTTTATTGCAGAAAAAAACCCCAAACACTATTAACATATTTTACAAAGAAAGTTGCACTTTGGTGTTGGGTGAGTTTTATTCCTCACCCCTTTCCCCTGGACAGCGCTGCATGGGAAACCAGAACAAAGAGCCCCTGCCCTTTCGGTTGTGTGCAGACACCTTCCAGCTATGCCAGCCCACACCAGTTCCAGCTAGGATGGCATTCTATCTTCCACCACTAACTTGCCTCTCTTCGTGCCAAAAACCAGTAGCACCCTGCCCTCCAGCAGAGGAAACGAGTCTGTAGCTAGGGAGATTGCTCTGTGCAGACAATGCTTGATAGAAAAACTTTGGAGTTGTGACAATTGCCCTTTAGTTTTCATGCAATAATAGTAGGAGAGAACCAACCCTACTTCCCTATTTCACTGGGCATCCTTACAACGAACAGATGCAAAGCCAAAGCCAACAGCTGAACCCAAACTGCACTGCAGCCATTTGTCAGCTGCTTCGGAAGCAGGGACGCAGGAAGGAGGAACGGCTGCCGTACCCAGTTCACCCGTTTGACCCAGAGCGGTTCTGCTCCATCTTTGGGCTTTGCAGATACTTTGAGCCCTGCTGATGGGGAAATTCCCCTTTCCCTGCTAAGACAAACAATAACAGCACTGGGAAAAAAAAGGTACTTTTGCCAGTGAGGCCTGGTGCCTGTCCTTTGTGGGGTCAGTGAGTGTTGCTGCTGAAAGGAGAGACCGAGGCTTGTAAGAGCAATGTGGTCGATAACCTCTAGCCCTTGCTGTATCCTGAGGGAGCAACTGGCTTAGTCAAAACCTAAATGCTCTAGAGAAGGCATGTGTTTCTCTTTACCTGCAGTCAAAGGTGGATTAAAATACAGGAGCAGGTGTTAATTACATGAAGGCTTTTGCATCACACGCACTTTCTGAGGTCTTTCTGAGTTGAGGGCACCAAAAGATCCTCAGACTTACACTCAGCGGCTCTGGTCCGTGGGTTTCCTTGAGGGGCCTGAGGAGCCTTGGATGCAGTCTACAGCAGTGCTATTTTGAGGCAAAAGTGCAGAATCTAACCAGTCTAACACCTAGAAGGGGAGGAAGGCACCTACATTGGGGATCTGCCCTCATGACAAGACACCAACTGGCTCAAAGACCAACATTAGAAGGGAAAGGAGCTTTGAACTTGCATAGCAGAAGGGGGAGAGTGCAGCACTAGTTTTGAACAACAACTTTCAGCAACCATATGCTAGCAGCAAAATGGGAGGTACCTGAGGAAGGGCAGATGGCAGTCCAGGCAGGGAAATGGACTGAGCCCGGGCGAGGAGTTTACACCAATGCTGAAAGCGTCAAGTATGGGAGACACAGTTTCCTATTTTTAGTGAGACCAAACTACTGGGTCTAGTTTGCAATAGACTGACTCCTATCGAGCCCTGTTAAGCTAAAATTACGTTCATTTTCCTCGCAGCAACTTCAAAGCAGTATCAAGTAGCAAGGGCACTTCCCAGTAGCCACAAAACTGTTTTCCCTGGTTGAAGAGAAAAGCTATGCATGTAGAAAGGAAGCAGAGCAATCTGTCATCCTCCTGGTAGGTATTTCAGGATGGGCAGTGCCAATCCCAGGACTAAAGTTGAAATAAGAACAAAAAAAAAAAGTGCAAGAAAAAAAAAACAAAACAAAACAACAACAAAACCAACACACAACAAAACAACCAAAACAAACAGCCTTGAAAATACAGAACATGAGGGAGCCCAAGAGAAATGATTTCCAGCTCCTTGGCTCCCTCAGAGAACAGCAGTCTCCTCTGCTAGCACTGTGCTGACACCACCAGTGTTAAAAGCTCCTGTATGGATCACTTGCCCAGCTCCTTTGCAAGCAGCAGCCATCAAGATGGACAGAAGAGATCCATGCAGAACATGATGGCAGAGGTTGTCTTGGCCAATTGGTCACCACACTAAAAGGAGGAGGCAGCTCTTCAGGGCACTGTTTTGAGGAGAGCCTGGAGGAAAGGGCCAGATTTGGGCTCTGATTCCCAGCATAAAATCTTCAACATCGAACTATTCAAGATGTCTAAAACCAAAAGCCATCTGAAAAGGATCTTTCAGTTGTGTGCAAATCACAGCCCCTCATTTTTCAGAAGATCATCTGGGACCAAGTCCTCAAGGCCTTCTCCTCTGGGAAGTTCAGCCAGCCAAGCAGAGGACAGCCTGGTTGCCTAGTAGCTGTAGAGTGAGAGAGGGGTGTCCTCCATCATGTCATCCTAGAAGCAGAGAAGAGGGTGCTTTAATGAGACGCGGGCACACTGGCGTACAGTCCCCGCCTGGCAGAGTGCTGTGCAGGCACCACAACCTTCTCATCCACACTGTCACAGCGTGGCCATCTGCCCAGCAATCCACCTAAATGCCATCCCTCTGCAATTCCTGGAACTTTGGGCTCTTGCTCTCCCTTCCTGCTGCAGCTTTTGGAGAAAAGAGGCGTGTGCAGGAGGAGCCAGCCTGCTGCAGGGGTGTGGAAAACCCCGGCTGTGGAAAACTCCACTCGGCTTGAAACAGCATCAGCTTGCTTGTTAGCTGCCGAAGGGAATCGGTTGCGTCTCTGTCCCGGCAAGTGCAGCTTCCCCAGAGCTGATCCAGCCTCTGAAACTCTCCTATCTTTTTTTATATCCCCAAAGGGTCAAACACAGACAAAGAGAAGACCTCCCCCGAACAGAGCACAGAATCTGCTTTGTCATGGTCACAAAGCAAATATATCAGAATACAGGAGGAGAGGGTAGGAAGGTGTCATCTCAGGGGAAGTGTGGATGGAGTTCCCCTTCCTCTCTATTTAACCTCTCAGCATTCCCCTGCAGAGGGGAAGGCAGAGACCTTCTTTAGTGGCCAACCTGGAGACTTGCTGTCTTGATTCAAACCCTGGATGGAAGGAGAGGGACCTAAGAGGGAACAGGAGTTGTGATCAGCATTCTTGGTGCTGCAAATGCCCAAAGCATTGCTAATGTAGTAGAAGGGGAACTGCAAAGCAGCCAGTAGCAAGCCAGACCGTGTCAGGCGGGGCTGAAGGTGTTACTCACCATCGGCAGGTCTTGCAGGCGCCGGAACTCCATGCGGCTGTTGTGCTGGCGGTATCTCAGGAAGCCCACCAGGCCTAGGATGCCCACCATGACAATGAAGACGGAGATCACGGTGATTACCAAGGGATCAGCCCTCGTCGTATCGGCCAGAGGAGAACTGGGTAGCTCTGCAAAGATACAACGGGAATGAGGCCAAAGAAGAGCCTTGAAGGGCTGGACTAGCAAAGCCTTGTCTTTTCTGGTTCTGCTCACTACAACTGAGAGGCAACCTGAAGTCGCCCCAACCCTTTGCCATGTTTTGTGAGAGAAGGGACAAAAGCAGAGCATTTACCTGGATTTTCATCATCACCAACATCCAACACGGAAGCTTTCTCATGCATGGGATCTACTGGCAGCTCCAGTGTAGATGTGTTGGTGGGGATGGCAGCTGTGCTGGTAGACGTGGAACTGGTCACAAGGGAGCTCAGCGTTGCAGTACTGGAGGTGGTAGGAGAGGACGTGCTCCCTGTGGTAGAGATGGAAGCAGAGGAGGTTCTGGGCTCCACAGTGCCCTCCTCTGTAGTACCCACGGTGCTTGTTCCTGGACTGGTTTCAGACCTTCCCGCTGTGGGCCCCACGGTCTGTCCATCAGAAGGCCCCAGCTGAGAGCTGTTGGTTGTTGCTGCAAATAGGAACAAGCAGATATTTCAAAAGGATAAAGTGCAGCTGCATTGTTCTGTGGGACTGGATGAGATGGAAGCGGAGCTGCAAGGAAGGCTGCTGGGACTATAGGAAAAGCAGCTTATCAACAGTCCTTTGGAAAACAAGGAGGTCCTAATAGCACAGCCACAGCTGAGCCACACTGTAAACCACAGTGTTTAGAAAGTCCTCCTGTTTTACATAGGTGGCAATCTGCAATGTCAGCCAACCTCATCTGGGCCCACAAGTCCTATTCTCTGGGGACAAAGGACAAGCAGAGAAGCCTCAAAGAGCTCTGCACAGAGCTGGGGGTCACTGCAGAGCAAGAGAGTGGGAAAGGTCTTTTATCCCTCCTTAGAGCACAAAGGGGGCTGCCCAGGGATGGGGTAGCAGCATCCCCTGAGGCTGTGTCCCTGCATCACAGAACAGCAGGACCCCGTGACCCAAGCCAGGGTGAAGGATGTGGTTGTGCATCAACACCATGCAAATCAATGGTCAATCAATATCTGCTTTGCAGCAGTGGTTTGTGACAGCTTGGCAGGCCCCAAAGTGGGTGAGACTGGGACTGGAGAACCTTTAAGCCAGTCCCCACGCTGGCCAGAGGGATCTGAAGGTAGTGTAGGGCTTCCCATGGTTGCCCAGGGATGGATGTGCCTGCCCATCTCCATGCTTTGTGTAAAGGGTGGGTGTGCTGCCCCATTCTGCAGGCAGCAGAGAAGGCTCCTGTGGAGGCTCCAGCCCTGCTGCAGGAAGAGCCCAGCTGGGCAGCACTGCTGAAGCCCATTATTTCAGATATAAAGGACTTCCCTGCACACAATCACTGTCCTCATCAGAAAGCAGCCGGCACAATTAATACCATAATTAATGGGGTTTGCAAAGAGGATGCTGAGCTAACAGCATCTCTGCAGGTCAGTCCCACTGAACTGGCCGTGCTTAACGGCTCATTCTCCTTTTCTCCCTCTCTCCAGCTCCCATGAGAGTTCACAGAAGTTTCCAGGTTGTGCATCCTTGGGGCAGGACTTTCTGCACAGACAGTAAAGGCAAAACCTCACCCGGCACACCGTTGAGAGGAAGCGTGGGGGTTGCACTGCTGGCATCATCTGTTTCTTCAGTTGTGCTGAGAGGCTCTGTGACTTCGTGGTTGGGCTGGTTTTCTTCCAGACTACTGGCAGCTGGGGTAGGGGAGGGGATTTCAGTGCTGCTGTTGGCTGACAAGCTGATGTTGTGGTGCTCAGGCTGTGTAACTGTGACGTCCCTGGGGCTGGTGGCGGTGGGCACCTGCAGTCTCCCTGCCGTGGTGCTGGCCATGGGGGTGTTCGGGATGGAGGCATCCTCCACCTCCATAGCGTGGGCTCCAGTGGCATTGAGCGTTGCAGCAGTTAAGTTTTTCTCCAGGCTCATCTCAGGAACGGCAGTAGTCACTGGACCGAAGTCAGAGGTATCCCTTGGCTGATGTGAGGTTAGCACTGTGCTAAGAAAAGGTGTGGGTGTCATCAAGGTCTCTGTTGTCTTCTGTCCCTCTCCTACAGAAGAGAGTTAAGAAATGATGAGAATTTTGTCAGAGATCCCACATGGAGAATAAACAGAGGAGGCTGGGAACGGAACCTCTCTGTCCCCTTAACTCCAAACCCAGCACAGGTTCACACTTGGGCAAGGGGTTCAAATAGCTCCTCTCTCCTGCTGGCCTCTCTTGAGGCATGGACCTGCTCTAAGGGACCTGTCTTTACCCTCCTCCCTCTCAAGCCCTGTGCTCCTGTTCTGTGGGGTCAACATCACTAACCCCTCTTCCCTGAAGCACCTCTTAAACCTTTTTAAAGGATTTGTGGTGTGTTTTTTTTAAAGTACCACCTAAGGTCTGATTCTGTGAGAAACTCCAATAAGTCTTCCTTGGGTCAGTGAGAAAGAGTCAGAAGTGGTGCAGAAAAAATACAAGTGGGGAAAAAAAGTGGAAGTAGATCCTCTTATCTCGCCATGGCCAATGAAGCGTAGGAAAGTGGTGTTTAAAAGGTCTGTGGCTGGCAAGGGTAAAGTGTCTACTGATAGTCAGCTGAGTAGTCAGTAGTGTGGGCTTGCTGCTAGAGGGGAAGGTGAAATGGGTAGCAAGAGAGTACTACAGCGAACAGGGCTGGTGGTGTCCTTTGGGCGCTACCTTCATGAGCTATTTATGGAGACACTGCCATAAAGTGTGACTTGTCGTAGAAATGGGGAGCTACTCAGCCTCCCAGTACAGCAAACAGGGCCAGGTTCCCTCGCAGGGACCTGCAGCAAGCCAGGATCCCCCTGGATCCACAGCTGCTAACTGGTGTGACAGCATGTGGGAGGAGGAAACCACAAGGCTCTTACACTGCCTGCTCATAAACATGGATCTTGTGAGGGTTTTTTAGGGTGTAAACAGGAAGAAAACAGAGAAAAGCATCCACAGCAGGATGGACTCTCCAGACAATTTTAAAACATCGCATGGTCAATATTTTGACAATTTCCGTTCAAGTTTCTACTCAAGCCACAGCGGTTTGATGAGCCAAATACAGGAAAGAAAAAAAAATAAAGGTAATGAAGAAAATCCATCTTCATGCCCACTCTCTCCACAGTGCAGAAGCATCCGAGGCAGATGCCGTAACCAAGAAACACTCATCCACCAACAAAGCAGCCTGCTCTTGTACCAAGGCTTTGGGGAAAACTCAGCAGTTTTAGAAAGCTCTTCTGAACAAGCACAGTTATCAGAGCTCTTCTCCAGCTACAGCACTTAACAGGCCCTAAAAAAAGACACAATACATGTCCCTCAGGAGACCTTCGCAGTACCCGACCAGCTGGAGAATTCCAAACCTCAAAGCAGCCGGACAGAGCTGTGCTTCCCTGGCCCAGGAAGGCTCCCGCGGGGGATGATGCACGAGCAGGCAGCACAACCCGGCTTGGCACATTCAGAGAACAAGGCCTCAGGGGAAACCCCATCCGGGGGCAACTTAAGTTTGAAGACTGAGGAGAAATGAGTAAGTGATGCTTCCTTTGGCCTCGCCTGGATCCAGCCGTCCATGGCCAGAACGTGCCTCAAAACGAGCTGCTCCTTGAAACGGAGCTAAGGCGTAGGATACACTGACACCAGTAACACCCAGGAGGAAGAGAGCTGAGCGCTGCATTTCCTGGCACCAAAACTGACAACTCTTCAGGTGACAATCTCCAGCCTTACACCCAGCATTGATATTCAGTGTGCTGCCCACTGGGCAAGATCCCAGCAGCTTCAGAGCCTGTGCTGGGCAATGCTGAAGGATCCCAGCTGGGTATTGGCAGATGCTCTCTCTGTAAACACCCAACTACCTGCTCCTGTGCAGCAAGAGACACACACAGAGCTTCACTGTCACCATGGGGTAAACAGGAAAGG
Source organism: Chloroceryle amazona (assembly GCA_027560015.1). Lineage (NCBI taxonomy): Eukaryota > Metazoa > Chordata > Aves > Coraciiformes > Cerylidae > Chloroceryle > Chloroceryle amazona. The sequence continues at coordinate 6,491 of JANHFX010013648.1, read as the reverse complement.
TGGTGGCCAGGTGCCTGGTCAGTGGTGAGCCTGGCTACGTGCTGCTTTGAATAGCTGGCCTGTGCCCGGGACAGCCTCCCGTGGGGTGGCAAGACGTGATCAAGGTCACACAGAGGAAAGATTTGGGAAGAGCCATCTTGCACAAAGGCCTGAGCACCTCTGAAATGGTTGAGGCAGTTTCTGACCAGGAAAGGAAAGCTGGGGGAAGGTGGGGAGTCTACACACCAGGGCACATTGTCATAGTGTCCGGAGCTGGCATCTCTGCCAGGAGGTGCTGTGGGGCAGGAGGAGGGTTTGTGGGGACAAGCAGTTCCCCCAACCCTGCACCTAAGGATGGTCTGTACACCCAGCTCCCCACCGTCTGTGAGAAGAGCTGGTGGGAGCAGATCTTCCCTAAGCTCTTTTCTCTGCGACCAGCCACACAGCTCCTTCCCGCAGCATTTCCCAGTGTCCGTGACCAGCAGGGAGGTGGTACCTGGGACTGCCCTGGCCCCATATCCCACAGGAACGTGGCAGGACCCTTGCAGAAAGGTCTGTGCTGTAGTGGCAGCCACAGTGGGCCTGGCTAACGCAGCTCTGCAGGGTGTAAAACCCGGGCTGCAGAGAATTGATGTTAAAATTGGCAGGTGTGGCGCAGGAAGGGGACCTGCTCAGAAGCCTTTGAGTGTGGCAGCTGTTGAAGGCACCTGGATTAGCAGGTCATCCAGCCCAGCACACCCCAGCACACCCAGCTCAGGAAACAAAGGAGAGCCTTAATAAAGGAAAAGCCTAAACCAGGCTCACACAAAGACTCGAGCTGTTAAGAGATGTTAGTGGGAATAAAGAGAACAAGGCAAAAGCCTTAAGATGGGCAAAGTGAGTAAATCCTGATTGCTCAGGGACAGACAGACAAAAGATCACTGTCAGCTCCTAAGGGGTAAGGGCGCGTGCAAAGCCAGCACATGGTCACCAAGCAAAGCATCTGGGGAAATACTCGATGGCTGCAACTTGGCACTTGTGAGCACACGCGTTTTAAGAGTGCCAACACTGATGAGTTTCACTCTGGGCTTTATTTTAAAATAAAAATACCCCCAGACCCGGTCTTGCGTTAGGACCTGGTACATCGTTGCCGCAGTGCCACAACCTTGTCTCCCCCAGTTTCGTCACTCGAACAGGCAGCCCATTCCCACCCAGCTCCAGTGCAAGCCCTGCAGTACAGTGGGGCAGAGCACGGCTCTGCTGCCAAGCTGCTGTGGCTGGCTGTGCTGGAGAAGACCCGGCAAACCCCACACCAGCTGTGCTCCTCTGGGGGCCGGCCACTGTGGTTTGCTCTGGACCCTTGCTGCCCAACAGGTTGGAAAATTCCCAGCTCCAGTGCTGTTGCTGCTGCTCGGGTCGCTGAGCAATGATGTTTTTAGGTGTTTATCAGTTACTTAGAGAGACGCAGGTCAGAGCTCGTTACTCTGACGTCTTCCTGGAGGAGCTCTGCTTCCTGCACCACATGCCAGGGAGACTGCGGCTGCATTGCCTAAGGCATCACCCTCATCTGCTCCTGCAGACAAGAGGGAACCGTGCCCCACTCGTCTCAGATGGAAAGGGAAGGAGTTAGTGTGGATGCTTCACCTTCTCTGGGGTCCTCCAAGGCCTGACAGTTGAAGCACCCCAAGACAGCTGGTGAAGGTGCAGTCACCTGTGGATCCAGAACAAAGCAGCTACCACCTTTCCAGCAAGTGAAGAAGCAGGACCCAGCTGCGAGCAAGAGCTCTCATGGTAACAGCATCTGTGTTTCCCTGATGGGGAACCAAGGGTGGGTTTCTTTGGCTATGCTGCAGTGCCTGCTGCAGCAGAGCTGGCTGGCAGTCCCCTGGCCTCTGCCCCACAGCTGTCCTGACCTCCAGGCTCAGTCTGTGCGTGGTGAGAACCAGCAATCTCAGACCACATTAGGGCAGGGCTGGTGGATTTGGAGCGGCAGCTCCCATCAGGCAGTGCTGACTGCAGTGACCTCTCTCTGGGAAAGGAGAGGGGCAAAGGAAGAGTGGCCCCCAAGGGAGGAGGGATGAAGCCAGCTGAGAAGACCCTGCCTTGGACAAGGGTGGGAAACGCTCCAGGCTCCAAGAGGGAAGGGAGGGCTCTGAGCATCAGCCCACGGCTTCAGCTCTTCTGTGCTGCACAACAACACTGAGGGACCTCCATGAATCAGCTCGAGCTCCCACCACCGACGGAACAGCCATGGTATAAATATGCCATAACGGAGAGGAGAGGAGGAAGCCAGCTCTGCAGGACATGGGGCTGTTCCTGCTTTGCACTCCCTGCCCAAGTTTCAGGGCTGTGGCCCAGCGAGGGTCTGAGGACGGTTTGCACAACCCGCACAGAGCGTCGCTGCTGTGTCAGGGCAGCCACGCAGAGCAGGGACACCTCCATCCTCTGCCACAGCAGCCACCTCGCAGACTCTTTGTTTCTCGGAATAAAACGAGGCAGTGAGACCGAGCAGGGCCTCAGCTGGACCAGCCTGTGGACAAGCTCTTGGCACAACCCTCCCGCTCCAGTCCAAGCAGCATCTTCCGCACCTTCCTATCCCAGGCAGAAACAGCAGCCTGAGCTCCAAGGGCCAACACAACAAACCCATTTCTAAAATCCCTCTTAGCGTGAGATGTTAGACAGCCACGTAAAGTAAGGAAGCCATCAGCAGGCTGGCTGCCGGGGCTCGAGGGAGAGCAGGGCGACAGGCTACAGGCTGCAGTCACCGCTGGAAGACACTCCCAGAGACCCAGGCAAGAGCTGAGCACAAAGATGAGAAAGGATCCACCCAGGATTTCAGAAGAAGAACCCGTGGGAGCGGGACTCCCTAGTGCGGATGTGTCCTCCTGCGCAGGCTGTCACTGGCTTTGGATAGCACCTCGCTTAAATCAGCTTCCTACAGAATGCACGTCAAACCACGACTCTGATTCATTGAAAAGGCACCCGAGCCCTTCTAAAATGCTATTTTTGCACACTAACTGAATTCAGTTTCCATTTAAGTGTAACAGCTCAAGTTGCTAACAACTTAGTAAAATACAACGTTTAAAAAGTAACAGCATAAGCGGTAACCTCTATGTACTTACGCAATTATATTGTATCCTACTGCTTACCAAAGTACTCCATTAAGTGTAGAAATTATCTTTTGTTGCCAGTTATTACATTTTTATGGTTACCAACCAACGGTAATTAAACAACCTCTTCAAGGAAAAGGAGCTTGAGTATAAATGCAAATAAAACCATATAGTGGGATTTAAAACCAAGGCTCTTCATTTCACTCAGAAGCAGAACTGGAGTAGCTGCTGCTGAGCCTGACCTCTTCTTAACTCTGAGCTTGGAACTAAAGAACAAGTGGCAGAAGAGATTTCTAGAGCCCTTCGGGTAGGCGACAGATGCACCCAGGGATGCTGTAGAGCAAACATCCTCATTGTGACAAAGTGAGGCTCAGAGACGCAGGTCCGGTACGAAGGGCAACTGCTTTGTAAACTTGGCTCCAGTTTGATACCTTGCAGGACCTTGATGGAGGCAGGATGCCACTGGGCTGCATTTGCTGCAGGTTCCAGGACTCTGCTCTCCCTGCCAGGGCTGATGCCTTGACTGTCCCCATCCCCATCCTGGCAGAGAGGCTGAACTGGCTCCGTATGCTCGAGGAGTCTGGGCATGGGGCACAGGGACAGACTGGACATTGCAGCCCACTTGGGACCTCAGCACAGCTCTTGTGTGGCAGAAAGTTAACTCGCCACACCCCACGTGGCCTGTGTGAGTGGAGCCGTGGCCTGTTGCGCAGGCAGCAAAACTGGGAGGGCTGAACTAGGGGTGCCAAGCACCCAGCGCAGCTCTGGAAAGCAGCCAGGCCAGACACGCTGCAAAGCAAGGGCTGTGGTAAGGGACAGGAATAGAAACTGGGTCTCCTGACCGAGAAGCTCCTTCTAGCCTGATAGGCAGGTGCCATGAGCCCAGCATGAGACAGGGCTCAGATTAGATACGGGGTGCCGAGCAAGCACAGCACTGGGGAGGGACAGCCCAGTGCCCAACCTGCCTGGGCAGGCAGGAGGACGCTTCCCTGGGGCATCAGAGGAAGACAAGGCCTCAAGGTTGAACCTCTGGGGAGCAAAAAGGGGAGCCAGGAGTGTGCCAGTGCTACTACCTCATTTGATGTCACTGCATTTAGGAGAGGGACAACCAGCTGATGGTGGCATGGCAGAGCCAGGCAGAACAAGAGTTGCAAGAGCAGAGATGAGCAGCCCTGGAAACAGCACCATAAATGCTGAGCCCACGTTCTTCAGCTCTAGGAAAACCCATAAAGCAGCACACAGATGCCCAGAGCCAGGGAGGGGGCAGCACCAGCCCGAGCACCTGCCTGCGGGACGCAGCACCCCAGGGTGGCATGCTCAGCCCAGCCCTGCCACAATGAACCCTTCCCCACCCAGCCAGGGTGGGGGAGATGCAAGAAACTGCTTTCCCACGGGTTTGTACGAAGTCCTGTCACTGATCCCCCATTTAGAGGTGAGGGAGCTTTATCCTGAATTCCTGTGCCAGAGCAGAAGGGCAGAGCAGGCTGCCTTGCTCGGCCACCACTGTCACACCAGCCAGTTATTTTCCACTGGCCACATGCAGTTACAAAACACCTTCCTTGGCAAGAAGGTGCCTGGGAGGCTCCCACGCTGCTTGCTTTGTTCCTCGATGGAGGGATTGAGCCGTGCTGAAGACCCCTATGCCCAGAAGCTGCTGGGGGCACGTATGGCACCCAAGGCCTGGGAAGCTTGCCCTTCTCTGGGGCTGCATAACCCCAACAACACAGCAACAGAGAGAAGCTCTGGCATCAGCCAGCCCTGGGCTTGCTTACCTCAGGAGTCACAGCTGCAGTGGAGGAAGCACTCATGTCATTAGGAGAAAATTAATTAGCCAGTCGCCTTAATAGCAGCCCTGTGTTAGCAGAAAGTGTGGTGTGAGCTGGGGGCTAGTCTGTCCATGAGGAAAGCTGAACAGCCCCCAGGACCTTCCAACTCTGTGGCTGCTTGTTCAGTGGGCAGCAGGGCTTGGAGGATGCATCCTGCCCTGGGCAACCACAGTTTGGGTCACGCAGGGCAAATGTGTGCCCTGGCTCTGCCCTGAGCAGCTCCACAGGACTCAGGACATGGGCCCAGAATTGAGCAGTGCCTTGTGAGACCTGCCCCAGAGTACGGTGGGGATGAAAGCAGCCAGCATCACCGCAAGGCAGCCCTGTGGAAGCCCCTGCAGCAAGAGGTGCTTCTGCCCGTTCAGAGGGTCTCAGTGGAAAGGAAGGATTGGATGCTTTGGATTGTCCTGTTCCCCTTTGCCAGGAGGGGTGGGACCAAGGGACCTGAAGGAGGTGAGGTTTTGCCCCTGCCCAGCAGGTCAGGCCTTGGAAGGGCAGCAGGGGGCCAGGATTCACTCTGCACCTTGGGCAGGGTGAAGAGCGTGTGCAGAAATGGCATTGAAGAGCAATGGCACGACATGATGGGGCTGGGCAGCGGGTGCAGCCGGAGTCACTCCCCTGAGGAGAGGACCAAGCTGGGGATCAATTCTGGATGGAAGAGAGCTGGAGCCATCCAGCCAGGGTGGGGTCCATCCACTCCCCCTCGCCCTGGGTAAACAAGGGGAAAAAGATCATGGCAAATGGGCTGGAGGGCTTTGCAAGCAGACACACTGCCTGCCTGTGTGCACGGCCCCAGAGCCGACAGACGGGGCTTTATGCGCTTGCACTGCTCCCAGCCCTGTGCTGTCCCCTCCGCTTGCGAGGCTGCTTGGTGCAGGAGGGGAGGGCAGCAAAAAGCCCAGACCAAAATTACTCCAGGGTTTTATTTGTCAGGCTGACGGTGCTGGAGGAAGTGCATTTCCGCAGGCAGTGAAGAAAGGCTGCATTGAAAGGCTGGGGTGGGCAGTGGGACACGGCAGCCTGAGCCCCCGTGCAGCCCCACAGCAAATCTGGCTGCTGGACAGGGTGGGCAAAGGGAATCTCCTCTGGGAGCAGCGCAGAGATCAGCTCATGGCGCTGGGACAAGCCTGGTTTGGACAAGTTTGTCAAGAGATTGTTGACTCTGGGGCTGATCTGCAGGTGAACCTTTCCTTCCCCCATCCCTGTCCTGCTGGGATTCTCTGGTGTCTCATTAAGGGTTGTACTTGCAATGGGTCACTTTTTTTTTCTTGCTGGCATCTCTTCCATGCCATCTACTTTCACAAAACATTTGCTTTCTCAATTCTGTCTGGGATCAGCTAGTGGACCCAAAAGCCATGAGGACAAGGGCCAGGCCAGCTGCGTAGGTGCCATTTCCTGAGGCTGTGAAGGGACTTTGAGATTGTGAAACTAAGCATGAAAGATCCCAGGAAAAAACACAGGACAACCTTAATTCTGGTACCGTGCAGCAACTCGAGTCTTGGACTTTGCAGCCAGAGGGCCTCTATGATGCAGCCGGGGCAGGGGCTCCTCAGGGGTACCCCAGGGTGCCAGGGGCAGGAACTGCTGTGATGACATG
>JANHFX010013642.1:0-23778 GCA_027560015.1 Chloroceryle amazona | reverse complement strand
AGCGAATGTCTGAGGACGCTGTTGAAAAGCTGGGGGTGTAGACGGGGTCTGGCCGTGCAGAGATCGGTCACCACTACCTCGGGGTTCTCACTGCTGCTTCGGTTGCATAGCGAGGTAACTTAGATGGTGTTTGTTGGAAATTAAGACTTCTTATGAAGGCAACCTGGTTAGCGAGGTCTCAAGGCGCTCCGCACCGCTCTCCGTTTCCACCTGACCGGTGCTGGAGGCTGGACTGGTGCGTTCTGAGATTTGGCCTTGTGTTGCTGTTTGAAAGCCGGCTGTGAGCGCTGCAGTGCTCTCGGGTGGGATGTGGAGTCGTCTCCTTTGGAGGAGCGTGGACAGGCCGACTCGTGTACAAAGACCTTCCCACAGGGAACTTAGAAGGCTGGGAAAATATGATCCGTAGTCATTTGGTTCCCATTGGGTTTAAGTGGAGTCACAAAAAAGATGTGTGCTCTAGAAAGCCTTGAGTTACTTTAGCTTTGATGATGGCACATTGAGTATAGGTGATGCCGTAATGGTTCTTCTCAGAGGGTTTGTTAGTCCAGCTTACTGTAGTTTTGTTTCGCTACTTTACACCATACTCACTAGTGCAAAAAAAACCAGAAACACTCCATTAGTGGTGGCTGGAATTCTGTCAGCCATGTGGGAAGGCTGAGCACCTCAGTGGTGTTTCTGGCAGTTATTAAAGACTAAAGCAGACTCCAGGGATAGAGTATTTCACTGAATCAAAAGACTGGAATGTGAGTAGATGCTTGCTTTCTTACTACAGCTGTACTCTTGCAGTTAGTAGGACCTTAAATTAATCAGACCCCAAGAAGTTAAGATGCCACTCTGAGAGTGCTCTGCATAGCCCTTGGAGACTTGAAGCATCATGAAAGTATCAGAAAGTCGTAATTTGCACTAGGTTAGTTATAACTGTGAGCTTGTTGATGTGCAGAGCTCCTGCTGATCTCTTCTTTCTTGCTCTAGCAAGTTGAGTTACTGCTCAACTGACATAAATATCTTAAAAGATGGTTTTTATTCAAGCTTTTGTGAGTTGTGACACTTAAAAGCTGAACCTGTATCAGGAAACAAAAAAATCTAAGAGCAGTCAACCTTGAGACTTAAATTATAATTCCTTTATTGCTTGTAATGTAGAACTTCTTGGGTCATGCAAAATACTTTTATTTTGCTGATTTTTTTCCACTTAGCTTTTATTCCTTTCTGTGCAAGTCTCTTGTCTGGAGACTAGCAAATGTAAATGAGGCAAGACAATGTAACTGCCATCATACTACAACTATGACTCGAATAAACCATTTCTTAGGGTTACTGCATCTGTTAATAATCCTCTATCTTTACCAACATCTGTGAAGCCTTAAAATTAACTGCTCAAGCAAAAGAGCTCAGTGTATGTTTGGACTGCTTCACACTGCAGAAATGATTGGAAGAAATGCGCTTTGTCAGCTTAGAATGGTATCTCAAGTATCTCTCTTTGAGGTGCAAGTGATCTGTCTTTCTCAGTTTCACATCTTTGGTATCTATTTCTGGTTCTTACAGCTGGACTTTGAGCATAATGTGAGAGCATCTGTTAGCAGCATCTGCTATCAGGGATAATTAGAATGGGTCACTTGTTTCTTAGTTTGATTGCATTTCCAGCCTTCTCCTGCATGTTTTCATCTATATAATGCTTTTTCCTGCTCATTTTCCTTGGAAAAAAATCCATCTGTTTTAAGGCAACATGTTACTTTGGAGATACTATATTAATGCTTAAGGCTGCTAAAAGTTCATTCTTCCTGAATTTGCTAATCTTTTATTTTTCTTAATCTGTTTATTGTAGTAACTACCTTCCAAGTTTGAAGAGCATTATCCTAACTTACATTCAGTGATGTGAGGGTAGTGTTGACATGCTTTATTTTCCTTTTCTAAGTAGCTTTTGAACGCTTAAAATCTTATCAATAAACTGACTCTTCTTTTCTTCATTCCATCGTGCTTTCCCTCAGAAGTGTTCTGTATCCACAGAACTACTGTTTTTTTTTTTCTGTAAGGAGACTCATTCATAACCTCTCAGTTTACACCAAAATTCTGGTCAGAAGGTTTTGTCTCCATTACATTTTTGTAGTAGCCCTGTGGGAAATATTTCCAGGTTTATCCTGGAAGATGAGCTTTATCAAATAGCAGCATCTACAGTAGAAAAGAAAAAACCTTTTGTTGGACATCCGAGCAAAATCCACAGGGTCATCACTGTACAACTTGTCCTGTCCCACTGAATATAAGTTATGACTTGAGATGCTAAAAATCATTTGAGCTTCAGTAGACTGTAAAGCTAGCTTATCTTCCTCTGCTCTTCCTGCAACTGGGGTGATCTTTTTTTGTATTTCTAGATACTTAGGACAAAAGAAAAGCTTACCTTCTTTTTTTCTTAGAGCACCTCAGAAAACAGGCTTCATATATCCAAGATCATTTCACTCCTTTTTTCGGTTTATTGTTGTGCAAGTTCTGTGTTCATAATTATCACAGTGTGACTTTCAGCCCAGGCATAGAGACAGGTAGACTCTGTCTTCTGAAGTAACAGCAGAATTGCTATGAAGCAGTTTATGAAAAAAGTGAATCTTTGGATATTAAGCATAAAAATAAAGTCCCTCAGCAACTCCTTGTGGTTTGGATAGGATTCTTGTTCAGTCTTGAATTATATGCAGGTCAACAGACCTTGAGAGGTGGTGAGGCTACTGTTGCTTTCTGCCTGGTCATTCCCCATGGGCTTGTATGCCCCTGTCTCCTTCCCTGGCTGGCAGCTGCCACCGAGTAGTGTAGCCCAAAGGTGCTAATACCAGCTGCAGTGGGTACAGAGTATGGTGGGACAGGCTGTGGTGCTCATACAGCTACACTCGCGTGGCTTGAAAGCTTGTTGAAAGCTGGCATCTGATTGCTTGCTTGAACTCTTCTGCTCACAATCTGCTTTGTGCTAGACATGGGAGTAGGAAGTTTGTTGGCTTTTGAAATTATGAGCTGTGTACTCTTTTGGCTTGCCAGGATATGCTCTATTTGTTTTGTTTCCAACCATGTTTTAGAGCATGTTTTTGTTCAGCCTGAGATTGTATTCACAGCAGCTGCTTTGAGGGTTGTTTGCATTCAGCTGTCTGCTGTTAATGTTTGATGCAGTGTTTACAAAACACTTCCAAGCTAAGTGCTCTTATTAAATAAAACCAAAGCACCCAAGTCTGGCTATGTATTTTTGTGTTGTGTTGCTCTATCCCATACCTGCTTCCAAAAGAGCATATTCTGAAATATCACGACAGTCTCTGCTAAGTGCACTTCCTTTGCGCTTCTCTGTGGTGTTGCAGTTACACCTGAGAAGTGGGAGATGATTAACCAAACCCCCAAGAGAAATTATCTTTTTAGAAAAACCACAGTGTTTCTAGGTAAAATACAGAAGCTAAATGAGTTCTTTGTCTTTAATTATTTCTACTCAGGTTATCAGTGCCTTTAAGAAACCAAACAAAATGCACAGAGCTAGTGCTGTTACATGTATGTTTGTATTAATGCATGCATTAGATCATCTTCCTCTGCACCATCCTCTATGTCTCTTGTTTTAGAACATAGGATTTGTGTCAAGTCCAGCAATTAGCACAAGTAATGCAACATATCCCAGCTCTGTTTTGTAGAATTCCTATAACCAAAAATGTAAAAAAAGGGGGGAAAACAAAAAACCTGCTTTCTTTACTAACAAAGCTGTACACATGAAAGACGTCTCTTGGTACAGGCTGAAGTAAGCAACTATGTGTAAGTTTGTCTTATGGCAAGTTCATGCGGTGAGTTCAGAGTGTTTGATAAGGTCTATCTTTGATACTGTAATTGAAAAATGTGCTTAATCTAGAATGTGTGATGTACGAGTGCCACAACTTATTACAGGAAGTAAATAAATGAAATATTAACAAGTTGCTTTAGATCCTGTAGGGTGCCGATGCTTGGCAAAGGTACTTCCTACTGTGAACTGTTCCGTATCCCTTTACTCCAGGCAAAGCAGGTGAAGCAAAAGCTTTAGAAGGATCTGGTATAAGCAGAAATCTTGGCTTAATGTCCCAATGTAGTTGCAGATTTTTGCAGACTCCTGTGATGTCAGTGTACTTGTTGAGGCTTTCTTTGCCCAGTGTCAGCAGGAACTGACCAAGCTGCTGTGTAGTGTGCATTGGAAGGTGTTCAGTAGGCTAGGCAAACCCAGACAAGCAAACATGACTTTTTCACACCTTCCTAGAGTTTAATGAAAGAGTGGTGAAAGAGAAATAGTACATATTTTTTTATTTAATACAATGACACTCTTTAAAAAAACCAAATGTAGCTTGAAATGTGCTTATTTCATCATTGTTTAACTTTTTGGATTATTCTAGCTTTTAAAAGACTGTTCTGGAAACATACACCTAACTTCATATTCTTTTCTCTTGTAGCATAAATCCTTTTAAATCATGTTAGAAGAGTCGTTCTTCCCAAGCTGATTATTTGAAGGATTTTGAAGATCTGAATAAGTAAGAAACTTTAAGTAGCACAAATAGAAATGATTGTAACATATCCTGTGTGTTCAGCAGAAAAATGGTTGTGATACTGTAGCAGATGCATACAGTATATATACAATATTAGTTGTTAAATAATTTAGTTAATTATTTAATTATTACTAATTAATATTAGTAATCTGCTCTTATAAATAGATAAAATATCTAAGAAAAAAATCTCATGCCTTGAAGCCTATCAAATTCTAGGCTCAGGTCTTTGAGATAGAATTCTAAACCAGTCTGTTACAGGTACCTGGCTACTGAGTTTCAGTCTATGGCAAAAAGAGTGGATGTTCTTGTAATGAATTGAATCACCAATTTTTATGGTGTACAGGCTTGATTCTAGGCACTTAGTTTCTGCAAAGTCTGTTATCCCATATTATGCTCTGCTTCAAGAGCAAACAGGGCTTTTCTCCTGTTCTTTTTCAGAATGCGTACATGCTTATTTTATTTATTCTGGTGTCATCCTGCAGTTTTTGAGGATTTTGTAATTATCTTTTTTTGCTGACTAATTAAGAAAATGTAGGATTGTGAGGCTTTTTTTAATGAACTACTAGGGAGTTATTTAAAAGAATGAGATGCATAGCTTGACAAATTTTGAACTGAGCACAAAACTAACTTGCATTTGGCCTAATTTTAACAGATTTGCTTTCTATTTGCAACTTGATCTCTCACCTGTTACATGAAGTATTAGTCTTTAGATGTGACCATTTTTGTGACTATTACAAATAGTTACCACAAATAACCATCAATGACTGCTGATTAAATTCAGCTCTGCAGGGTAGGGATAAAAATATGTGGGGATATAGTGTAAAACTTGATTTCATCCACCTGCCTTTTACCAAAAGATCTTGCAAGTGCTTACAAAAGAATGAGATTGGCTTTCAAAATAAGATACTTCAAGAGCAAAAGGATTTTGATATATACTGCTCTGTAATTTAACTGGCTAGTCTGCGGATGTGTGATGTAGGTGGTATGTTGGAGTAAACTCTTGCCAAAATATATTTTCTGGAAGTGCAGCTAAAGATTTTGCCAGTTGTTTGAAATGGTCTAATTTTTAGTCTTTGAATTGATAAGCTAAAAGAAAAGCTTCAGTGCTAAAGGTCTTCTAAAGAAGAGTGAATTATTTAAAATCTGATGTTAAAACATTGTGCCAAGTTTGTGCCTTTTACCCTTCTAGGAGAGCATGAAACAGATTTCAAAATCCTCATTTTATTGGTCTGTATTTGGTGAAAGAATGCTTTATATCCCCATGAAATACAGAGAACTTGTGGCAAGATAACTAGAGGAGATAACTGGAGGTGATGCAAGGAGAAACGAAAATGGCAAATAGCAAGAAAAGAGCTAGCTGCTAATGCAAAATGAGCTTGTATGAGTTGTGGGCAACTGTCTGTGTCAGTTCAGTCTTAGGGAAACATATTCAATTAGCAGCATTCCCTTACACTTAATATTTTGCTATGTCTGGTTTATTTCAGTCCCCCCATAAACATGGAAGAAAACATACTTTGCATGGACTGCCTTTTTATTTTTAACTCGGAGAAAAGTGCCTTCAAAACACATTTTCTCCTGCAGCTTTGAAGAGCTATTTGGGCAGCACTATGAGCATTCATCAGGGAAAGATTAGTTTGAGATACCAATACTCAAAAGGTAAGAATCGTAAGGAGCTCCCATTCCTTCTTAGACCATGTGCTTTTGTCTGTAGACAACAGACAAGTTTGTAATACTTGTGATTGAGAATTAGTGGCCTGAACGTGCTATGCTCAGCTCAAGAGGAGATTGAATGCTTGCCCACAAATCTATTGAGTTACCTAGAGAATGCAAAGCATCCTGTGAGGAAGAACTGTGTGTATATTTTGCAGATCCAGAAATACTGCTTATATGTTGGAGATAAGCAAACTCATTTCTGGTGATTCCTACACTGGTGTGTGCGCAGTGTTGGTATCTTTTCAACATGCCCCCTGAAGTATTTAGGAAAGGTGCTCTGTAAAAGCTGAAAAATGTTCCCATTTAGCTCTTGGTGTCTGACTAGCGAAAACAAAAAGCAGTGGCTTTTCTTAGCCTCTTACTACCTTCCCTTGGAGTGAGGCCTGAGTCCCAGCATCAAAATGGAAGAAAGCTCAGGAGAGAATGGGACAAAATGAATTCTTTATGGTTTGGGATAGATGAATGGCTGTTCTCAGTAGGTAAATTCTGAGAAGTCCACAACGAAGTTCAGCCATGTTTCTTATGTTTTCTTGAATGTCTAACAAATTTCCCCAGGGAAAAAACAAGAAAGCAGGGGGACACCCATGCTTCAAAGAGCTATTTTTGTACTTTTTGACAGTATTGCTAAATGGTTAAGTAGTGAAGACTTAAGTGATGTAATAATATAGTTTTGCAGTCTGTGCTGTTGCTTAATTGATTTTTCACTTGGCTGCAGATGACTGCACCAGGGATGATTGTAGAGAGAAGCTATAGCTGCAGTTTTACCAACAGATGCAGAAAGAATGTGACACCTTCTGACTGCCATTGTTGCCTTCAGCAAGGAGGAAAAGTAGGTTTCTATTAAGATTTTCTTCAGCTAATTCTATTAGAGATGTTAATTACCTAGGCAAGTGTAACCTAGTGCGGAAGCGTGACCCTGCAAATTATGTAGATAAGGCTTAAATAGAATGTTTTAAGATCATCCCTATTTAATGTTTCTGGATCTCCTTAATACTTCTAGGTAGTCCTAAAATTTCTTACGTATCTCCCAGGCTTTGGAGTATAACAGCCATGAGGGACCTGTCTATGCTCTTAAAAAATTACTTGAGAATTAAGTCTGATCTTAATCCAATTATAATTTCTCATTTCTGTTTTAAAGGCCATCATGCAGAATTTGGTTGGATTTTGTGGTCTCTTAATCTAGACATACTAAAAGTACTCAGGCAAAAATAGTGTCTGAAACTAATCTTTGCAAGTTTTGATGCATGTCAGATAGCTTTCTAATTATAAAGATTCCTTTCACAATTGCCAACAGAAGGAACAATGGAAGCTGGCTGTATTAAAAGATCTTTCCAGTGCGCAGAACTTTATTTTGTATAGTCTCTAGTTCTTAGTACTTCTAGCAAAACTAGAACTCTTGGAGAAATTATTAGAGTAATACTCCGTTGAACAGAGAAGGCAAACTTCTGTCACAAGTGCCTGAGCCTGGGAAAGAATTAGTTTTCAATGTACTGCTCTTCCTCTTCTGGAGGTGAGCTGGGTCAGCTTGAGTATGGAGATCTGAACCACTCAGATGCACAGAATTTATTCTTCTTGTAAGAGGGCTGTCTAGGGAACTGGAAATCTAAACTGTGGCTCCTTTAAATTCCTTATTGGTGCTTTGATATCCTGACTTTCATTTCTCTCTTCTCTGTAGCAAAATATTTTATACCAAATTTGTTATGGGCATCACTTTCCTATGTATTTAATCAATTTGAGACTTAGAGGAATTGTAGATCATATATTCTGCCTTCACACATCTTCTAATAACAGAATCAACAAAATTATTTTAAGCTGAGACAGTTGCTTTTCTTTGTATTGAATTCTGGTGCTGTAGGTGCAATATCTAACTCCTTTCCTCCTCACTGACCTCTGTATTTGATATATCCACTTCTGATACTCAACTATGATTGGGAATGCATCAGAGATTTTGTTTTGGTGTTTCGATGCAGAAGTATAGTGGCACATTCAATGCAAGCTGGAAATTCTCTACCCTATCATGGTTTAGGGATCTATTGAAATGTTAATCAGTAGTAGAGAGACTTGAAATCCAGATACACCTGCTGCAGCTGGGTTGGTTGATGTGCCTGAAACACAAAGATAGTGTGAGATAATTGGAACAGGTTGTAAATTGACTCCTAATTTCTAATTGCTGGCTGGGCCCAGAGAGTTGTAGTAAACAGAGTTAAATCCAGTTGGCAGGTGGACACCAGTGGTGTCCCCCAGGGCTCAGTTTTGGGGTTGGTCTTGTTCAGTATCTCTATCAATGATGAGATTGAGTGCTTCCTCGGCAAGTTTGCAGAGGATATCAAATTGGGTGGGACTGTCAGTCTACTTGAGGGTAGCAAGGCTTTGCAGAGGCATCTGGAGGGGTTGGATTGATGGGATGATGTCAGTGGAATGAGGTTTAACAAGGCCAAGTGCAGTGTCCTGCATTTTGGTCACAACAGCCCCAGGGAATGCCGTAGGCTTGGGGAGGAGTGTCTGGAAAGCTGCCCAATGGAGGAAGACCTGGGGGTGTTGGTGGACACCTGGCTGAACATGAGCCAGCAGTGTGCTCAGGTGGCCAAGAAGGCCAACAGCATCCTGGCCTGCATTAGAAATAGTGTGGCCAGCAGGAGCAGGGAAGTGATTGTGTCCCTGTACTTGACACTGGTGAGACTGCACCTGGAGTGCTGTGTTGAATTCTGCTTCCCTTACCACAAGACAGACATTGACTTGCTGGTGTCAGCTCAGAGAAGGGCAACCAAGCTGGTGAAGTGTCAGGAGAACAAGTCCTATGAGGAGAGGCTGTAGGGAGTTGAGATAGTTTAGTTTGGAGAAGAGGAGGCTGAGGGAAGACCTTACCGCTTTCTACAACTCCCTGGAATGAGGTGGTTGTGAGGTGGATGTGGCCGCTTCTCTCAAGTAAATAATGACAGGACTGGAGGAAATGGCCTGAATTTGCACCAGGGGAGGTTTACTTTAGATAGTAGTCAGGCACTGGAATAGGCTGCCCAGGGAGGTGGTGGAGTCACCATCCCTGGAGGTGTTCAAAAACCATGTAGATGGAGCACTTCAGAACATGTTCTAGTGGGATGGTGGTGTTTTTTCTGTGTGGGTTGGTTGGTTGGTTGTGTTGGGGTTTTTTGTTTTGTTGTTGTTGACAGCTGGATGTGGTGATCTTAGAATTCTCTTCCAACTGTGACAATTCTGTGATTCTGAACTTTGAGACAAAATTGAAGCTCTTAAATATTTTTTTAAGCCTGAATATGTTGCTTTACGTAAATGAAACACCTCTGAAAGGTGTTTAAAAAGGTGTACTACAATATATGAAAAACAAGCCACGGTTCATCTTTGATGGTCTACTGTCCCATTGGTATTTTTAGAATCAGCCTTAGTGAGCTCTTTTGAGGCAAATGGAGCTTGTGACTTATCTGTTGGTAAAAAATGTGACCTTCCAAGTCTGAAAGACCAAATCAAGGTATCAGTAATGCTTAAAGGCTAATGTTTAGGTAGCATCTATCCTTAGAACACGTGGGTCTCTACTCCAAATTTTTGTGCCCTCTGTTCCGTATTTGTTAAAATCAGGCTACTAACAATTCCACTAATGCCAGTGTAATAGCTCACAATCGACTATATTCTTCTCAGTTAAATACTTCCCAGAATACTTGGATTGTAGAATCAAATGCTAAATATCATTTCAATAGTGTACTTCACTCTCTAGCACTAAAACAAGATCAAGCAGGAATCGCCAGCTAAAAACCTTAGGTGTATTATAGCTTCCTACTCTACTTGACAATAGGTTCTATTGTCCTGCTCTGGCAGGGGGGTTGGACTTGATGATCTCCTGAGGTCTCTTCCAACCCCTAACATTCTATGATTCTATGACAAGTAATTTCAGATTTTTCTCCACGTGGCTTAAAATAGAGATCATGGTTACTTCCTGATACTGTAGAAAGTGTATCTGCTCAACAAACACCCCTTTTTGTGGGGTGTTTTATACCTCAACACTGGGCTTTATACTTGTGGCTTCTGGCACGTGGAAGACTGCAAGAGCAGCACAGCAGTGAGGAACAATGCCAGACTTTTACTTGTATATAACTGACTTCTCTATTTGTCTATAACAGACTTCTCTTAATTCTTTAGAAGAATATGCTATAATTATAGGAAGTCAGTTACAAGAACCTGGTCTTGTGGTGGAAATAATGTTCTTTACATAAGCTGGATCTCAGACATTGTGCTCCAAGAATTAGAGATTGTGGTTTTGTATTCTTGAACAGCCCAATGTAGAACTTCCCTCTTGCACTGCATTCATGCTTCATTATTCTATCAAAAGAAAGCTTAGCTTGTTTGAGAGATGTCACTTAAAATAGTCCCCATTCAGAACTGCAGTTTAAATTTCTTTCAACCCATTTAATTTTTAAACGCTGATTCATTGCACTTCTGGGTAACAGAATTTGACCTAGTTAAAATGAGACAGCTTTGAAATAGTTCACTGAATTAATTTCTAATAATTCGTAATACATGGAGTGATTAAATCTGTCCTGGATTGCAACTTAAATGGTATAAAATGCATGCAACAAACTGTCACATGTAATAATTAAGGAAGCTATATGGAAATTGCTTAATTAAAATTTCACTGCCTTGCATTGATTCAATGTAAATGAAACAAAATCCTTCTTAAAGTTTTTATCTGTATTTGTTTCAGAACTTTTTACTGTGAATTTACAAACTTTGCATCTTTTATCAAGAACAGGATAGTAAAATGGCAGTTTCTCCTGGAGAAGTAACTGCCCTGTTCAGTAAAAAATACTCTGAAACTAAGAGAAATCTGTTCTAATCCTATATTTCAGCTGTAGGTGTCTGTGAAAGTCCTTGTATGGAATTGAGAATCTTTATCTCTGATTTAGATTTTGACCACGAATGACCAATAATGTTTTGACAGTGGGAAGGAAAAATTACAACTTTTCATTTATATTTCAGGTGAAGTTCACATACTGGTGCTAAATCAAAACTAACCTTAGCAGCTACAGGATGGCTGTATTGGTGCTGAACTGAAGGCTCATAAACCTCACTCAGTTATATTGCAAGGACTAAACAGGTCTATTTTTCTATCTTTTTGTAGATGTGTGAACACAAGCTTGATAAAGCCAGCTCTCTTTTCTGTAGTGTCTAACATCATGCCTGTGGAGGATCCACTGGCTCTGAGTGGCTTTTGGGAATGTATTTGCTGGGTGTGTGCAACAAAAGTGTCCTGGGGCTTCACACAAGGCAGCTGATCTGGTAGATGACTGCCAAGTGCAGGAGCTGTGAGAAGCACAGTGTGTTTCTGGGCATTAGATGTGTATTTTTCAAGTGTGTGTGGAGGTTAAGATCAGTGACTATGCAGAGACCAGAAGGAATATAATTGAAGGGTTTTTTTTCCCCCCACTGAAATACATCTTCAAGCATCTTTAAAATTTGATCTAAATAAGCTTGGGTACATGCCACATAAATAATCTGTAGATAAATGATAGGCACTAAAAATGAAAAACTTGTGTATAAAATGCCAGTGTGTGTATTAATGGGCATGTGCATCCTGAAGGTAGGGTGCATGTACTCTTCAGAACTAGGCATGTTACAAGGACATTTAGAGAAGTCCCCTAATGAGCAATTGCGCTCTCACAGGTTAGGTCAAAGTGAGTATTTGATCATCTGCTAATGCTTCACAGTATTTGGTGAGGCCCCACCTGGAGTACTGTGTCCAGTTCTGGGCACCCCAGTTCACGAAAGACAGGGAGCTACTGGAGAGAGTCCAGTGCAAAGCCACCAAGATGATTAAGGGAGTGGAGCATCTTCCTTAGGAGAGGCTGAGGGAGCTGGGTTTTTAACCCAGAGAAGAGTAGACTGAGGGTGACCTCATAAATGTCTATAAATATGTACAGGTCAAGTGTCAGGAGGATGGAGCCAGGCTCTTCTCAGTGACATCCAGGGACAGGACAAGGGGCAGTGGGTACAAGCTGGAGCATAGGAGGCTTTGGGTAAACATAAGGAAAATCTTTTTCACGGTGAGGGTGACAGACACTGGAACAGGCTGCCCAGGGAGGTTGTGGAGTCTCCTGTGGAGACATTTAAACCATGCCTGGACACATTCCTGCGTGACCTGCTCTAGGTGGTCCTGCTCTGGCAGGGGAGTTGGACTGGATGATCTTTAGAGGTCCCTTCCAACCCCTAACCTTCTGTGATTCTATGATTTAAGTTTTAATAACACTATGTAAAATGCTTCTAAGTTGGTGATATCTGTCAGTCCATTAAACATAATGCAACTCTTGGTTTAACAGAGTTCAATAATATAATGGTGTATTAACTTATTTAAATTAAAGCTTAAAATTCAGCAAAACATCTCTTTAGAAAAGTAAATGCAACCACATATGTTAATTATAGACTTGGAATATCTGAATATCTGTGCCATTTTGATCTTAAGAGCTACTCTACAGAAAATTCTTGGATCCCTTTGTGATAAGGGAATAGCAAGATTCTTGCAGGCTTCTATCTGCGCTCCTAATGCCTTGTGAAGAAGTGCTTACCACTTTTGTTCATTTAGAATAAGCCTGGTTGAACAAACTGATCCTTCAACTGAAGTTGAAGGCACAATGTGTCGTGTGGTTGTAAAGCTATGTACAAGCATTGCCATCCAGACCCTAAGTAAGCCTCCACCTCTTTTGCTGCCAAGCAGGATTCCTTTCTGAGGCCAGTCAACCCTTCCTGAGGTTAAACCTTCATTTGGGTCATAGACTGTCAGGGGCTCTTCTTCCAATGCTATTTCAGGTTTGTATTTCAAATTAATTCATTCTGTTTTCATGATTGACTTGGTCACTTGCCACAATACATTTACTTGTAAATGTAGAACAAAGCATAGTAAATACTACATGAAATACAATCAAGCAGGGGTGGGATGTGGAAAAATCTGAACTTGCAAATATTTGGCAGTGATCAAATAATAGTTGAAAGACTGGAAGTCAGGCGTGCTATTTTCAGAGCAAACTTTGTGAAAGAATAGGAGAGTAGGGGAGTATACTATTCTTTATCTAAAAATGAAATCGTTGTAACATTATAAAAGTGTAAGAATATAAAGCTCGTCTTTTATGTCCTTAGTCTGAAATTGGATTCAAGTACTGTCCTTGCATCTGTTTGAAGTTGGTATGGGTTGAGGTGAACACCTGGCTATTTTAGAAAAGCTTTTTTTCCTCCCCTGTTGTGAACTTTTCCCATTCTACAAAGCTTTCTTTTTTAGTTACCAAGTTGGTTGCAATTCTTTTGAGTTACTGAAGCTCATTGAAAACCAAAAGGGCAGCAGAAACGGTGAGGGCGGTTCAGGTTTTAAACATGAATATTCTTGGATGTGTAGGATTAGACTATGATGCTTTGTTATAAATTAGATACTGCTTTAATGATTTAAATATGGAAGCTGGCAAAAAAATATTGGCCTATTTAATTAGTTTTTCTTTTATTAAATGGTAAAGTAAAACCAAACCATGCGTACAGTCCTGACAGCTGTCGGTGTTGGTGCTGAGTCTTCCTTGGAAGGAATACTAGGCACAAACTGTATCAAAACAAGTGACCTATGTTGTGGTCAAGGATTGAATTCTTGCTGAGAACCAGCCTTGAGTGGCATCTAATGCTTTGTCATGACAAAATCAATCTGGCTTTAATTTTTCATACCAATTGTACTGTAATTGGTCAGTTTGTTTTAACTTGGGTGTGCAGGCAACATGAATATGGGAGAGCTGTGCTTTGTAGTGCACTCGTGTGAAGATGAGTAATGCTGCAGGTCAGCGTGCTCTGTTCTACAGGAAGGTTATACTTGCAACTCAGTGGTTGCTCATCTTTTAAAGTAGGGCACTATGATGAAGGCAAAGGCATTTGTAGCTGTTGGTGTCACTTTGTCTGCAGTGCTCGTTTCTACACCTGTTCTCAGGTAACTGACATTTCTTAAACCTGGTGGTTTTAGATCCTCAGTCAAGTGTCCTTTCCAAACAAAAGGAGATTTTACTGCTTGTTTTAACAGTTGACGATTAAAAAAAAAAAGTCCGAACAGGACAGTCAGATGCAAAGGATAGTTTTCTGCTTTTAGCACCTGCCAAAGATTTGGACTTCTGGGATATTCTTGACATCAACCTGCAAAGTGGCCATTGCTTGGAAGGACACCTGGCCTTTTGCCAATGCCAGGTGAGATTGACAAAGCTCTGTAGCTGTTTGGTTTAACAACTGTAAACCATTTCTAGTTAAAGCCTTCACAATGGTGACATCCTTACATCTATTCTAGATAGAGAGCTTCATTTAAATAATTTCACCTTGATTTGATTTGCAAGGCAAGCTGATTGTTGCTTTGAGTGTATTTTTCAGCCTTTGTAAGGAGCGCAGGCTTTTTTTACTTGGTAGGAGTTACAGTAATAACCAAGTATGATGGTTAAATGTGTGATTAGCCATCCCTGTATTTTACAGACATATAAAATATAAAAAAAATTGATGTGCTTTTCTTAATTGTGAAGTGGAAGTGGATGTTTTTCCTGCTTAAGCATGCAGTGCTTTGGGGTTATCCGTACACAGTAGCTGTGAGATGTCAGCACTGAAAGGTGCTACAAAAGATGATCAGAGGAATTATATGGACTTTTTCAAAGCGCTTCCTCTTGATACAAGTTGATTCTTTCAAGAGTATGGGTTGATTGTTTCAAGTTTATAAAGAGGAGCTAACATTTCTGTGTTCATTGTAGATAGAATAAGTAATCGGCTTAATTTGTAATAAAGAGCTGTTAGGTTAGATTAGATTTAGGAAAAAGTGTGTGGCCACACTGCCTGGACAGGGATAAGAACTGGTGGGACACCCATCCATGGTAAAAATGGGTATACGTGATGCTGCATCAGACAGTAGGGCAGGACATCTTTTCACTGCAGTGCTTTGCAGCACAGTGTCAGCTGGAGGAGTAGGTTAGCCTTGCAGCGGGCTCTTGCCCGAAACCTGATTCAACTATGTAGGGTACTAAAAAGGAATAGGATATCAGACTATATTTTGCATTGGAGTGAGAAGTTAGAGGTTAGATTACCTATCTGAGAACGCGCAACAATCCAAAGTTTATAGCAAATCATACAGTAAAATGAATCAGAGATGGCAATTAGCCTTTCACTGATGGAAGGGGGGAATTGATGCTTAGCTGTAAGATGTGGGGAGGGTGACCAGATACAGGAACTACAGCTGTCTTATGGTATTTGTTGTATTCTGTAACAGCTCGTCGTGTTAAACTGGTACAGCACCAATGGCAGCTTAACGAAGATGACGCTGCTGACACCATTGGTGGCAGCTTAACAGAGACACTGCTGACACCATTGGTAGCAGTGGAAGTTCTGTAACCACATGTACGTTGTACCTTCTGTTGCACTCCAGCCTGTGAGAACTTCTGAAAAAAAATGAATAAGGGTTTTCTGTTAAAACAAATGTTCATGAATGTCAATGTTGTACCTTTGTAATCTTAATGTAAAAGCTACTAAAATAAAGTTACCTGTTTTACACAGTTGTCACCATTTTCACTTTGTGGTTGAACTTTGTTCAAATTAGAATGGACAGGTCTTATCAGACCTGGCTTTCAGTCCATGTCAGATGGGGAGGATAGAATTTCTCCAAGTTCATGGAAATCCATCAGTTTTTGTATTTGACCCTATAGAGAGATGAAGGTGAAAGGACTGACTTCAGTCTGAACTAGAATTACTGGTGTTACTTGCTCACCTAATAACTAACAGCTATGAAACAGTTTTATATTGATCTCTTGAATATTCACTGAGGTGTTTTGTATTTTTAACTGGTTTTACTTCCATTATATCTTGAATTTATAACAGTGGAAAACCTAAGGTAAATACTGAAATAATTGTACTTAGAAAAGCGATCGGGTAAATCAATGTGAAGAACCACCTTAATCTACAATTACCAGCCAATCAAATACTAGATAAAAAAACTCAACAGCTATTGTACTGAAATATCAAGTATGCTTGGATTTAATACATGCAAAGTAAATAGTAGATGCTCTGCAAAATACTTAATATCAAGGTTAAATTATTACCTATAGACTGAACGTAAAGAAACAATGCCAGCAACACTGGGCTTGAAATCTTATGTGCTTTTTCTACCTTTTGAAAGAGGCAATTGCTTTCATAAAGAAAATAGTTAAAATGCTTAATTACTGAATGTAACTTTAGTAATGTGTTAAATGCATGACAGGTATTACTTGCAACCATAATAGGCACAGTACTTTTTCAGGAAGGACTAAAATATTTAAAAATCTAAAGTAGTTTTTGGTTTATTTTTACTGGTGTGTATCACAGTTGCATTTCATAATTGTAGGGGGAAATTTCTGCTGATGGTGAATAGCAAAGAACTAATATGTGCGTATCAATATATCAGTAACTAAGTTGTGGGTTTTTTTTCCAAACAGGCTGTTTAATGCTTTCACAGTGGATTGTGTAGTGGAGCACTTTGCTGTCTAGAAGGTTACACGGTGACTTCAGTATTGTGTTTTCCTGATAGTGCTTGCTTGATTTGCTTTTTCATGCTGTCAGATGAGTTTTCATTATTGAATTTGTTCATTCTATGAATTAAATCAATTCATAAATTTAATTTTGCCAAGTAACAATACCAACTATAGATCTTAATTGAGCAAAATTTCCCAGCAGTGCAAACTGTGGAAAATAGTCCCCTGCTTGAGAACTAAGTGATATTTTTCTGCAAGACCTGCCAGCCTATTTTTATCTTGCAGTTTTTTTCATTCCCTTAATGCATTAGCTAAAACCATTAGGAACTAGCTGTCAGCCTAAGAATAAGTGATACTAGCACTGATTATTTTTCAAGACTTCCTCTAGTATCTGTTTTAAAAACTAAGTATGACTTGTGTGGTAAGCAATAGCGTAATGATAGTGCCCTCTTTGGATAGCTAACTAGCCCTCAAAATGGTTGCAGCCCACATAGCTCCTACCTATGCATTTATCTGGCTATTGATACTACAGTATCTGGGAGCTGCATGCACCTGTAAATTACCCTGCTGCTGTCCATGTGAAACAGGAGATTGCATAGGCTTTCCCAGGGGAACCTGGAAGCTTGTTTCAGAGCCTGGAATTGAACTAATTCTCTTGAGCCCCGCAGTAGGTCCTTAATCACAAAATCATTCCCCACTTCCCCCAAAGGGACTGAATGTAATAACTTGTATCATTTAAGGGTTTTTCATTTTTAACACTTGAGGTTGAGGTTTTGAGGTGAACTTTGCTAGCGAGTTACCTGTCATGGTGTAAAACTGCTCTTTGCAAAGGTGGGCAGGGGGGAAGTCGCAGTGCTGCTCTGGCATATGCAGGGATGGATCAGGTCCTGCTGGCCCCTCAGTGGGCTCCAGTTGTGAGTGGGGAGCTGGCACCTTGTGCACATAAACCCTAATCCTTCTGTTGTGAGGAAGGTGCTTAAACTAAATATTGGGAAAGAATGACGGGAATGCAACTGCACTGAAAACCAGAACTGAGGCGTGCAAAAATGTGAAAAGGGGTGTTATGTTGCTGGTTTAGGTGTGCCTTCACATGCAAAGAGGAAATTTAAGGGAGCTAACCAAGGCAAAACCAGTTCATTTCTGTGGATGTCTACAAGAGAATTTGGCTTAAGTTAGTAGCCTTACTGCTATGAAATCAGAGAAAAAACTCAAAAGTTCTAAACTCAGCATGCCTGTGCACAAAAGAAATCAGGTTTAAAACTTTACTCATTTAAATATAGGGGGAAAAAAAACAAAACCTGAAACAACCAACACAAAACAAACTAAACCCTGAAACACAGAATCCCAAGCATTGTAGAACATTGTCAACTAAATTAATTTTTATTTCCCCAAGGAATCTTCTGAGTAGTTTAGATACTTCTTTCACTGACTCTTTGAAGTCGTCTTAAACTTTATTACAGACAAATAAAAATACTCATTTCAGCTTTGAGGTATTTGTGTGAGGTGTGCTCAATTTTAAACTGGTTAAAAAGGCTGATGGATGGACCTTAACAAATGTTCACAGTACAGGGGAGAATGCAAGAACAGAGTGATGATATGCAGCACCATATAGGTAAGTAAAGGAAAACACAACCTCAAACATTTTAGTCCTACTGCACCTTAAAAGAACTGATACCCTTTCCCTTAGAGAAGCAGTTGTGGAGGAAAGCCTGTTGCTGTGTCTGTCACCATGCTGCAGCAGTGTCCCAGCATCTCCTCATGGTGGGAGCACAGCCTCTGGTGCCTGTTTGTGCACACGCAGACACCTGCACCCAGAGTTAGGTTGCTGGTGTGATGAGGGAGATTGAATTCCTGCTTAGCTGCTTGTGTAAAGCACTTGTGAGTTTCTGGAGGTGCCTCTTCCCCTCAGAGGTTGCTACCAGCTGTGCACAGAGGGTAGGGCTGTGTGAAACAGCTGGCTTGCTGAGGCCAGGCCTGGAGAAGGCTGAAATTTTACCAGTATTCTACTGCTTGGTCTTCAAAACTTCATATTACACCTGAGGATGGGAATAAATAGGAAGCGTGGTTGGTGTCAGAGGCCTGCAGGAGGCGTCTTGCGGACACCAAGTTGCTCTTGACGCAGCCTTTGATCAAGCTGCTGTTTATTTCCAAAACTGTTTAGTTGTGCAGTAGTCACTTGAGGCCTACATCGTGTTTTACAAAGAAGAAAATCTATCGGATGAGATTTTAACCAGAATCCTGCTCCAGTGATCAAGCAGAAAAAGGAAAGATAACTTTCATCTGTAGTTAAGGCTGACATATGGCCTGGAGTGCTTGAATTATTGAATGCTTTTCATATCGCCAGTACTACCGTTGATTTAGATGTCCTCAGGGCTTGTGTGGTAATATATTTTAAAGGCACTGTATTTTTCATCTTGCACCCTTACATCTTTAGCTGGATTTTCTTTTCTGACAGCAAACTTGGATTTAAAGTATTTTTTTAGACAAACATCAACACTATTCTGACCTGTTTTTGAGCTTAAATGTTCTGTCTGGAATAAATGAAAACATTGCTGTTGAGCTGTAGTCCTGCGGAGGCCTGGCTGAGTTTGAGCAACCAAGGCAAGAGAAAGTGACTTCTTCATTTTAAATGTGTATTTTGGGGCACATAACTTTATTTTTTTGCAGTGTACCACCATCATGGCTGTGTTTTGGTCTGACGCTTTCCCTCATGCCACACACCAAAGGCACCAGGGCCTGGAGGCCGGCAGCTCTGCGCTTCCTCGCTGGCCAGAGCTGCTGAGGGGGAAAAATGGTGCTCACTGCCAGTTCGGCACCAGGAGCCTGGGAGCTGAGGGCAAAGAGGCCTCTGAAGCCTTCTGCCTGAAGAGCTCAAAGTGCTGCAGAGCCCAGTAGCTGCTGCAGCCCACCCAAGGAGGAGAAAAGTGCCATGGCCAAAGGGAGGGTGGTGTGCTCTCTACCCACAGCAGTCCAAAGAGGAAAGTGCTCTTCTCCCTTTCCCTCTGTTTTCCCTTATCCTGTTGCTTCACCAACTGGCAGCTAGTGATGGATGGGGTAGGATTGTGCCAGGGCAGGCAGTTCCACCTGGCCTGGCTACCTGCTGCTGCAGTGTGTCATCTGGAGGGTCCTGCTGCAGGTAAGAGCTTTTTCATGTTACTTTTGTCCAAACTATTCTGTAAACTTCAAAAGCAGGGTTAAATTAATGCACTTTGTGTGTGTGTGTGCATATTCTTAAAAAACTGAATGCAAAACCTGGGCACAGCAGGCTTGGCTGCTTCTGTGCCTTGCAGTGCCCAGGCATGGTGTGAATCCTGGGTGGGCTGTGGGGAAACCTGTCTGCTCGGTCTCCCTCGAGCACTCAGGTAACCTATGGGACAGAGAAAGAAAAGTTATTTGTTTCTGAAGGTGATTTCTAGTGTTCTCCAAATGCAAAGCATGAGCAGGGAGGCTGGGGATTATGTGGTACAGTGGCCAGTAAACTTTGGTCTTTGCAACAGGTGTGTTGAAAAATACAAATATTGGTTGGCTTGTTAAATGCTGAGTGAGTGCTGTTGCTTTAGTGTCTGTGTGCATGAGAAAGGAAGCTTGATAATTAACTGTTTTAATGTTTTTAGGTACAATTCTTTTAAGCATTTTCTAATTCTGTATTCTTTCTCAAACTGTTTTTCCATGGTTACCTGTGATACTTAAGGTTGGGCATACACAAATATTTTGATATGGTTTTAGTTTGCCTTTTTTGTTCCAGTGAGTTTTGCTAAAGATAAGTGCTGTGTAGGTACCAGGCAAGATGATGTTTCCTTCGTGATAATGTTATTTACATGGTGCTTGGTTTTCCTTGGTCTGTGGTCCATGTGAGCCTAAGGCCCTTACCCCTTCTTTTGTGCTCATTTGTGTGTTGTAAACTTTCTGATGCTCTTTATAAAAGTACGTATTTTATTTGGTATTTTCCTCTTTGGTACTTTTAGGGATGTAAGTGGAGCATGTACAGGGAAGAAAATTGCTATTCTCAGGTCTGTTATGAATGAAATGATGTACGGTATTGGCTTGACAGTATTTAAGCTGTTTTGATGTCTTAATTCTCACAGCAGGAATATTAAGAAGTTGCTAATAGTTCAGAAATGCTTATGGACACATTCTGGCATCCTCTAATAATAATTTCTGATTTCCTGGGTAAATCTTAGACTCAAGTGTCAGTAACAGAGAACTGTTGAGTTCTGACTGATTTAAGGTACATAACCTGTGTTCAGTGCTGGGTTTATGTGTATTTGGGCTCCATTAACAACACGAAAGCTCCGATGTCAAATATGCAGAAGATGCTGAACTGAGGCTCCAGGTCAATCCTATTGCTGATGTGTACTATGATTATGCCATATTCCTTAGTTACGGTTGTCCACTGTTGTTTGATTATTGTTCACTTATTTGTGCAGGGTATTTGTCTCTATGTCTGCGGTGTTTTAAAATGAAAGCCACCTTACATAATAAAGGCAGGTGGTGTTGCAGAAGTTGGAAGGCTCCTCATATATAAAGTCAACAACAGACTCTAATCCTCCAAGGCTGCGTTAAGCCTGAGAGCTAAGACACCACAAAAATCACAACGCTCTTCCTGGACTTTCTTGTGTCTCACAGTTTTTCCCTCTAACTTCACACAAACCATGTAAAAAGTGTCTATAACTGGGTTTGCTTTGTATAAGGATTTCTTTGAACACCCACTTTGGTATGCTGACAACGGGTACCCCAAATCCTTGGATTCTAGATGCTGGGTGGTAACTGAAGGCACTCCCTTAGTTATACTTCTTGTAGTAAAAAAAAATAAAAACCAAACCAACAATAACAACAAAAAGACCCAACACAACACTGATGATAAATAAAATGGTGCATTGCTCTTTATCAGATAGTCACTCAACGAGAGAGGCAGTGTGTCTTTAGTTAAATGCTGCATCTTGTAATTGGGGAGCGTGCCATACTACACGTGGGTGCTGAGGACACCTCATGATGGACCATACGCCTTCAACTCAGACATGTCCTAACGCCTGAATCCTTTTTGTGCTGCATCCATAAAACTTTGTGAAGATTCTCTAGGTGTGAAAAGCAAACAGAAGCATCACTGGATTGTTTTACTGTATATTGCTTTATTTTCAGTAGCCATTTCCTATGCAGTTTGGTGTAAACCAGCTATGGAACCACCTAGTCACATCGGCATGGTCTACTCTGACTTTTTGAGAGACACGTACTAGATTGTGTAATTTCTGTAAACTAATTAGATGCTCTGAAGCAGGACTGATAATGCAAATGGGATGAATGGAAGTAGAAACTCTTCTTGGAAATGGATCTGCTGCCTCTGGTGAGCTACACTGAAATTGCAACAGCAGATAAGTTGTTTCTTGTGGAAGCTGTGAGGTTTCAACCCTCTTCATCTTTTGCTGTAAGCATTTAGGCCTTGGGTTAAATCTTACCGAAATTTCTGCTGCTGACAACTGGATGGAAAAGTCAGAGACAGGCTGTGGGCAGGATGCGTTGGTTTGTCAAGCCAAGCACAGCCTGTGCACTGTAGATTGAGCACTTCTAAGTGATAGGAGCCCTTTTTCTGGCAAAACTTTCCAACAGCGAATCAGCAAGGTAGTAAATAACACAGATTTTGTTTCTGTCTGACTTGGTTGGCTGAGTGGACTCAATCGGGCAACACGGCCACAGGCAAGAGTTGGCTCTTGCTGCACATCTGGGTACAAAGCAAGCAAGTTGGTTCAGATGGGAGATGGTGCTTTGGAGCTGCAGATGGAAGACTTAGTGCTGCAGTGAAAGAAATAAATACAATCCTCGCATGGCTTTTTTTTCTTTTGGTTCCATTAGCAGAAGGGGGAACAGTTTTACTGGTGCTGGGTTTGGAGAAAAAATACTAGAATTGCCTGATTTGAGTCCGTATTTTATGGAGGATTTGGAGATACATTGGGAGCCCATTAGAGACCAGAGAATGAGCTGTGGCTGTAAAAACAAGCCTCATGCTGTTAAATTTTGAGAGATTGATTTTTCTGACAGAAAGATGATTGGATGTGATATGAGCGTTGAGGTACCTCGGCAGAGGAGACATATCTAGTAACTGGGAAGCTTTTTACCCTCACTGACATGGGTGTAATGTGCCTCAAGCTCCAGGGTTTATCCATGGAATCTACAACTCTCTTTGGCTGGGTTTTTTTTTATTTATTTGTTCGGGTTTTTTGTTGTTTTATTTCTCTCTTTTTTTCTTCTGTCTTTGCTGAAACCATTGCTGATACCTTGGTTTTTTTTCTGACGCTTTTCCTACCTTTTAGAGCTCCAAGGGGTTTATTACTTTAGAGAAGTCATCTGGATGAATGGACAGAGCAGATAATCTCAGGGTCCTGGGATGCTGGCCGAGGTGGTTATTAATTACTTCTGTGGCTGGTTAGCAGTTGCAGCTACTGCCTCTGCCTACGGCTCCCACCTTTCCTATCGGGGTTGTCGCACCTCTCCTGAGCTCGCCAGACAGCTCCTTCGGTGTCTTTGTTTTGTCCAGTGCTGAGCCTTTCCTTCAGAGTGATGCCACATGCCTTGAGTCCTAAAGCTATGACATAAGGGGTGAGGGAAGGGAAAAATAGCCCTTTCTACACCAAACTGTGCTCCATCGCTTTTGAAGTTCACCCACAAATGTACCTCCCTGGCTGACCTGCTCGCAGCAGCCCCACAGGGTAGCAGCTTTGTGGAAAGGGATTGTGAGGGTTGGGAAAGCTGTGGCTTTTAAGGTGAGTGGGAGATGCAAGCGGCTCCTCAGGACAAATGGGAAGCTTGAGGGTTGTGTTGCAAGTTTTTGATGGGCATTCCCAGGCTGGAGTAGCACCCGCATGAGCTCGGCTTTACTTCAGGGGTTTGGGAAACCCTAGAGATACTGAGTTGCCTCATATGTTGCTGGTGGGGATGGAAACCTGCAGAAAACCCAGAGCCCACCCCTATCCTTCCCAGGAAGGGAAGTCCCCTGGCAGCTGTGTAGAAGGGCGAACCCCTCTCCTCTGCCTCCTTCCCGACGCCGCAGGCTTCCC
>JANHFX010013640.1:12156-34193 GCA_027560015.1 Chloroceryle amazona | reverse complement strand
GAAAAGGAAAGGAAAGGGAAGGAAAGGAAAGGAAAGGAAAGGAAAGGAAAGGGATGATTTGTTTTTAAATAATAATAAAATATATATATATATATTTGGTATAGTAATGAAGCAAACATAGAATATTTTCCTTGACGATGTAATAGTGTGGGCCGGATCACCGGTTGATATAAATTAGAACAGTCAGTGAAATTGTACAGATTTATACCAGCTATAACTCTGCCTGTTATATTTTTACTTTCTGTTAAATTCAGAGGAATATAAACAAATAATTTAAAGCCATATGTATCTTTCAGCTTGAGTCCATTTGTCAGAATATGTTACCTTAATAATACGTATTGTCACCCTAACAGTGCTTTCAGCCTGTAGGTGCATATAACCTTTAAAGAATATGCACTTTGGAGCAGATCCTCAACTAGGTAGATCAGATGTTTGATTTGAATTTCTGTTGCTTTAGTTTGTAATTCCAAGTCTTTGTTTACAAGAAACAGAAAAGTTCCTTTATTTAACTGAGAGCAATAAGAATCACCAACTGCCCAAGTTCTCATGAACATTTGCTCCTCTTTTTACAGCATCCAGATGTCACCTGAAACATATCTGACAAGGCACTTGTAGTGTATGGATTTCCCTCAATGCTCCTTGCATTGCTGTTGATGAGAACACTTGAGACTCTATGCTAAAGGTCTTATCTGCTGCCTGTACCAAAAGAAAAATATGTCCTTTGGTCCAGGCAGGGGATGTTCTGCAGAAAACTGCAACAAGGCTGCAGCTGGGCTGTAGATCAGCCCTGACACTGGTAAAGGAACATTTAAAGTATTTCCATGCAAGGAAAATGGACAAGAGTGCTTGTGCAGTGCCTTCTTTGGCCATGCATCACCTGCTGAACAGGGAGATCCATGAACTTCAAATCTGGGAGTGACAGGGCAAATGACATGCACTAGTGTAGCCTTTGGAGGAGCAGCATGTACCGCTCTGTACAGCCACCCAAGTGAACCAGAGGACAGTGTCATTTGGGCTTCAGATTGGCTTGCTTGGTGTTGGAGCTTGGAGAGAAGTGTGAGAAAGGGAGATGAAACTTTCCCACTGTCATCAGCTGGCACAAGGACTGGGCATTCATCACTATACAAAATAATATGATCAAGTATACAATTTCCACTGTTATGTGACCTGAAAAAAATGTCAATAACCACTCTCATTTTCACATGATAAATCATCTATTTTTATGGACTATAAAGAGCACAGAATTGTAGCATATATTCTTGCCTTGAGTATTTGCTGTTTACAAATTGGATTTTCTTTTGTTTCTGAGCATGCTATTCTAGTGGAGAATCCTTTGTAAATACCTAATTGCTTTGTAGGCCACACACTATTTGATCCTGGTGGTCTATGAAGAACAATAAAAGTAGAATTACAATAGCCTTCTTTAAATCATGCTTGGCACTTGACCATGAACATGTGTGTATTCTGAGGTTTCCATTTATGAAAAATCCAGCACTTTTTATTGAGCAAATTAATGGTTCAAAATCACAATGAAATACCTCTATTACAGCTGATCTTACCTAGAAAAATATGGCACTAAACCTAATGAGAATGAACTATTCTCTTTCCATTTTACATATGCTGCTGACATCCATGTGTGGCGTTACAAAAACTATCTTTGGCCTTTTTAGAAAAATCTTAATGTGTATTTAAATGAAAACATAAGAGGGCTACAATCCTCTGAAGTACTTTATTCAATTAACTCTTTTTTTTCTTTCCTCAGTAGAAAGATTTGTTTTATACTGTTTTGCTCCCTGAAAGTCTCTAGTGTGGTTACTATGATGATGCCATTTGTGCCACTTTGGGTACAAAAATGTCATATTTTTCATTTATAACTATATAATTCAGACTTTTATGATGAAACCATTAGGAGTCCAGTCCTGTAA
The DNA here is from genome assembly GCA_027560015.1 of Chloroceryle amazona. Taxonomy (NCBI): domain Eukaryota; kingdom Metazoa; phylum Chordata; class Aves; order Coraciiformes; family Cerylidae; genus Chloroceryle; species Chloroceryle amazona. The sequence continues at coordinate 32,268 of JANHFX010013640.1, read as the reverse complement.
AAAAGGCTCAGATCTAGGCCCTGGAAAAACACATATGCATAAGCTTAACTTGACTTCTGAGCCTAGTCCTGGTAGTGAAATTAAGCATGGTTGTAAATGCAGTACTGTGTCTTTCTCTGTTTCAGTATAGCCTTGCTAGCTGCAATGGGACAACCCAGTGCATAGAGTTAAGATTGGGCGTATTAGGTGGGTCCAAGGGTGAAGTCTCCTCTGGGATGAAACTATGATCTTAAGATAAAAATGGAAGTAAAAAGTTTCAGCTGTTATTATGTCACAGAAATCAAAGATACAGGAATGGTGTGATATTAGATGCCTTTCTTAGATTATGAAACTAAAAAAAAAAATAAAATTGTAAAATTAAATTTTGCAGGTCATTAGTCTTTAAAAGGCAGAGAAGTGTTGAGGGCTATTTTGAAAATTCCAGATAACTAATGTTTTTTCTACCTGGTCATTCATACACACATACATCCACAGCCTAATTTTAAAAATAATAAATTTCATAACTGCTCACAGATTGCTCTGTATGTGCAGCAGCCAAATAGACATGAAATGCTGAAACAGATTTAATGGACCAGTTGTAGTCTACTGGGGTTAAAAATCCTCTGTCTACAGGAATTTAAATATGCATTTAAATAATAGCCCGTAATAATTCAAAGAACTCCTATGCCGTATAGAAGAAATAGAATAGTTGATAATAGTAAGTCAGCCAAGTTATCATAAAGATATTTGGAGACCCCTGTAGCATGCAGGTTCATGGGGTAGGGAATGATGCCAGGGACAGCAGTGGCACTGACCCAGGCACTTGGCTTACAGAGGGAATTTGTTGTCCAGATTTTGGGCCTCATACTCACATTCCTCTGTGGTTATACATTCACACAATGAGTCCTACAAAACCAAAAGGATTCCTTGGGAGAATAGAATTTTTTGCCTGTGGGCAATGGTTTCTTGATTTGACTCCAAGAAAAGGAGATGTAACAACACTGATACAACTGCCCAGATGTGGTATTTTGGCAAATTGGCATTTAGTCTTGGCAAATGAGACATGCTGAAAGGCATCCACTCCAGTACATCACCTCCAAATTAGCACATGCTTCATTATCTCTGTTTACCAAACAGATGTGGTAAACAGGGGCCCATTATCCTTGCCAGCATTTTGGGATGTGTTTTTCATATGTTAACAGTCCCATTTGCTCATATTTTCTCCTTCTTGGTATATTGTGTTATTTAATGACATCTGTGAGTTTCTTTTTATTTTCTGTACTTATATATTTAAATCCTGAGCTTGCTAATGAACACTCATACAAACATGTCCTTGATTACAAAGGCGCCAGTCACAACAGTAAAGTTATTCATGAGTTTAAACTCATGAAGAACTGTGCCTGTAACATTAGTGCCTTAATTTAATTTCCTTTTTTTGTTGTTTGTTTAATATTTTAAGTTGATTTAAGTAGTTTCTGTTAGTGTGATTAAATACAGGTGAAGAGAAGCATTTTTGGATACTTATCTTCCTTTCATCTTTATTAAAGTTTTTCTTTTATTGAACTGGAAAACTACTAAACTTTTCACCTTAGACAGCAGGTTGAAGTATGACAGTGTAATCCAGATGGGAAACACAGGAAGACTTGGATAAAAGAAAATGAACTGCAAAGGGGCTCAAGCTGACGAAGTTGACAATGCTGTAATACTACCTTCGACTCAGTCTCAAGCTGTTTGTTTTTACAATGAACACAAGTTTCCATTATAACATTTGCCTGTCTGAAAAACTATGGCAAGACTTTGGTTTCCATGGTGACACTTCTCTTTTTTTCGTACATATTTATCATTAAAAAGCAGGAAGCCCACCCTTTTATATCTGAGAATGTTACTTTTAGCACTTAATAATTGAAGCCAAAGCTGATTTATTTTTTATGTCAGAGTGTTTTACACACATCCCTCTATCAGTGAAAACTTCTGCAGTATTACAGTCATTTATTGTAAGTAGTTTATTCCATACATTACTTCAAGAAAACATTTCCAGGTTTTAGAACTGGAGAGGGCCTGCCTTTCCTCCCCCCAGTTTCAGCTGGCACCACAGGGTATCAGCACTAAGCTTCCAAACTATTTCAGAGCACACACCGCTCTACACACAAAGCTTTTGGCTTCACTAATATGACATGCAAGACATGCCACATTTCTGGTTCTTGCCAGTGACCACAGAATACTTGGAAGAGTACAATATTTTATGAAATTAATCTTTTTGGAAACAGAAATGCTCTGTCTTTACCTGGCTAGCAATCTTTTGCATTTACACAGCAGCATTGATAAATTTTCTTCCTCCACAGTAGAGCTGAAACTAATAAATAAACTAGGATGGCTGCTGTGTCAGTTTTCCTATTCTTCAAATTCATACTTCATCTGGCAATTTGCTAACATTTCTCCAGTGAAAAAAGTTAGAAACTCAATCCAAAACAATTTTTCCATTCTCAGGTTCCCAAGCTGATGCCTTTTATTAGCAGAGCTTTGTATGGTGCTGGAAAGATACCCTGGTGAAATATGTTGTCTAATTAGTTTTGAATCTAAAAGGACCAAAGATATATGACATAATTAAATATACAAGTGCTACTTGAACCTAAACAATTCTTACAGAAATTGAGGTAACATCAGAATGATACATTCAGAAATATATTAAATGGCAATGAGCAAGGTCTGTACACTACATATATTATCTGGAGTGGGTCTGTCACTTTAGGTGCCTTGGTGTGTCCTTAACATTTACAGAATTCTCTGCATCTTTCCCAGTGTTTCCCAGCACAATTGTAAAAAAGATCCTGCAACTCCATTACAAATTGGTGCTGTAAATCTAAACTATTTGGCCAAACTGGTGACTGTGATTTCGGATACTGTCACCATGAAGTTATGGTGTCAAGTATGGTATAAAAATGCAGACATTTTTTAACTTAATGTCTGGGAGTCATTACAGCATTAATCAAAATCAGTGAGCATTGTAAGTGCAATGCAACTGGAGATGAGTATCAGAAAAATGAGAATTAAAAAGTCCTCAGGAAGAGTCATTATATGTGAAAAATTATGGATACTTCCACCACTATATTCTTTCTGGCTTAAATTTAGACTATGCTGACTGGCTGGCAGAGCTGACCTGAGCGATGACCTAGCCACCAACAGCATAAAATCGTCAGTGCCGTACACAGTGAAGGCTCCTTACCATGCTGGGGAGGTACAGATCCAGCACAGAAGGTTCCCTGGCCAAGGGCCTGTTTGACCACCTTACATCAACTTTGTCAAACTTTTGAGGAATGGGAGTTACATGCAGATGAGAAGAAAGTAGCAAGACAATGCTGACATGTCTGCATTGCACAGAGGAAACTGTGCTGCCTGCATGAAAGTGAAAGGAGATGAGACACCTTTGTTTTTCTTCTCAGGCATCTTCTTCCAGGTGTAGGATGCTGGCTAGAGCTGTTCTTTTTGAGTAGCGCTCTGCAAGGACCCTGTCCCCTGATCATGCAGCTCCTCTAAGAGACTGATGTTCCCCCTTGTTTGGGGTACAAGATATTCTTATTTAAGAACATATTTTGCTTGTGATTTTTTTTGTATTCTGAGAGGAGCATTTGTATACTGACATGCATTTAGAAGTAAAGAAATTAAAGGCATTAGAAAAATAGATCAATTGTTATATTTACATTACAGTAAACAGACTGCTAGATATCGATAGATGCACATACACATATATGTGCTTCCCACCTACATTAGTAGTAATGTATCTGTGGGCAATGAAGCAGTAAGAAATATCAATAAATTTATACACAGAAGACAGGACAAACCCAGGATTATTTATATATACATGTAAAAATTTTTACATACATTTATGTGTGAAGTCAGCAGTTAGTTGAGGTTTTTTAAAGCAGTATCTAGGTTAAATTTTATAAAATATTTTTGAACTATTCCATGTAATTAGTTTAACTCTCCCCATCCTTTGTTTTCATACAGCCCAAGAAAGACTTTTTTTTTTTCTTTCTGGTAACTTCATTGCTCACACCACATGCAGCTGGTTCAGTCTAGGTCTTGGTCTTTTCTTATGGATTTATTTATCTTCCATTGTAGAGCAGAGGTGGTCTTTCATATACGCACTAATAATATTTACATTTCTAAAATGGAATACAGACTTTCACTTGAGGTAAAAGATCACAAGGTCAAGGAAACTCAGAGATTAGATCTTCTGCCTAAGCACACCGCAATGTAGTAAAACTTTGGAGATCTTGATCAGTTATGCTAATACCCTTCTTCAGAGCGAGAGGCCAAGGCCTTTTGTGCATCAGCATTTCTGTTAAAATTGACTTATAAAGTTTCTTTTAACTACCCACTCACACCATTGAAACCTCAACCAACCTAACTAGCAATTGAGAGAACTGGTGTATCTCATCTTAATGCTATAAACTCATCATGGTCCAGGCCTGGTAGAGAGGGATGTCAGTCTGCTAGCTGCCCATTCACACTTCCAGCTCACTGCTTGTGGAAGTGGAGATGGCAATTAAAAAACAAGAAATGTTAATAAGCTCACTAGTAGTACAGGCAGGTCAAGCACATGATGGTGTGCATTTTGAGTAGAACAAATGCACCTATGAACAGCTTCAAAATGAAGAAAGAGAAAGTCAGCCTCTTGTTGACTGGGCTGGGTAGCAATGGCCCTAAAGAATGAAGTCTGACATGCTGCAGAAAATCTCTAGAAGTAGGCTAACTCATGAGTTTTGAATTAATTGGTGGTTACATTTAATTAATTCAGATACAGTGGGACCAACTTAGTAAAAATACTTGGGATAATGTTCAAACAGATTTTCCTAGGAAGATTTTTTGGCCTGCATAAACTTTGGTTATCATCTCCATGTTGTGTATGTCATTTTCACAAGCAGTCCAAGTATACATTAATAATAATAATTTCTGCTATTTTTGCCTGCTTTCAAAAAGAATAAACCAAACCAACAACCAAACCAACTAAACAAACAAACAAAACCAACCAATCAAACAAACAAACAAAAAAACCCAACCCAATCAAACCACACAAAAACAACCCATGGAAATATAAATTATAATTCAGAAGAAAAAGTTTTGCCTAAATTATCAGCTTGTTGACTGAAGTATTTTGATATCTTTGATCTGAAATACTTTTTCTAGTTTGTCATCTGGAAACAAATGTCTGTTTGGGGCAACATCAATCTACTTCATATTTTGATGGACTCATGGAAACGGTAATTCTCAGATTCTTACACCTTCCTTGTTCCCTTGGCCAAGCTTCACAGTCAGACCACTTACTCTCATGGTCAGCAGTGGCTGCTCCCTAGTAATGAATTGCTAAAATGCTCAAGGGAGAGAATATGTAAATTCTTTTACTTGCAAAAAGCCCCTGCTGCCGGGCTTTTCATAAGAATTTTTCTTGCAATGCTGGGAAAAGAAAACATTTATTTTCCTGTGGTTAAGACTGCAAAACTACTTGCCCATTGCCCTGCAATTTTTTTCGTCCTTCTTTACAGAAAGATCCTTCTTTGTCTTGTAAGGTGCTATGTGTTTTGTGTGGTCGCTTTATATCCCTCAAATTTAAAGCATCTTTCTTTTGTACTAAAACACATGTAAAGGATACCGTGTGGATGTTCCAGCTGTATAACTCTATACAGATTACAGAGGTGTCATCCAAACTTTGAGCCATTTATTGGCTAAACAGAAGAAACTTGCTTCTGTAAATGGTGAATGAAATGGGGACTATTAACCTTCGTGGAACCTAGTCCATGGGTAGAATGTGTGCTTGAATGGATGCCTGAGCAGAATCAGAGGCATTTTTTTATTTGCAACTATGATGAAAATGGAGCCAAAATCAGTCACTACAAACCCAGAAATCTTCAGGCTAGAGTTCTGATTCCAGCCAGTTTCTAAAAATAACATGAAAGCTGTGGTGAAAACTGATAAAAGCTTGGAAATACCAAGATACAGCTGGTCACTGGGCTTGATTCACTGATATATTAAAGCCCCTTTAAACATCTTTGGCAGGGCAAGGAGTCTTTAAAGTGAGTGTGAATTATACGCTTAAATGCTTGCAGCTGATTTATCATGCACTTGCCTTGCTGTGTAGTGTTATGGAAATATGTTGTCTAGTCCTATTTTCCTGAGCTGTGCAGGTCTATGGAGCTCAAGTGTTTTCAGGGTAACTGCAGCTGGAATACAGAGAATGCAGTGGGGTATGGGAGGCTCAGGCTCAAAACAAAAGCTTGCGCTTCTCGGTATAGGATGCTGTAATGTACCTAATTATGTCAAAACCCAAATTAAATTATGTGTATTAAGTAAAAGCTTAAAATGTTAGTTACAAATTTAGACCCTATTCTATGTAGGTTTCCGTACCTAGCTACAATCATTGTAAAATTCAAGACATATATCATATTCTTCAGGGAGCTCCTTTTTAAAAATGGTAAAAGCCTAGAGTTCACTCTGTAAATATCATCTAATTAAATGATTTCACCTTAGTTTTAACACTATTATGCAAACTGCCTAGACAATATTTTTCTCTGGGTTCCACCTAATCCAGCTGAATCTGTTTTAAATAGTTATAATTGGTGATTTTATAGATCAAGGGTCTTACTCAAATCAATGACAGTAGCTTGTGTATATTGATTACTAACCATGCCTATGAAAATATCATTTGTTACCTCGGGAATGATAGTGGAATGAACAAGCTAACTCTAAATTGGAAGGGGATCAATGTGTTGCATGTAGATAAAAAGAAGCATGTTACCTGAGAGAGCATCAATTTTTCATGGACTATGGACAAAACACAAAAGAAAAAGGAATTTACTAGGTCAGACACTTAATTACTGAGGTCCTGTATTATTTTCTTCTAGCAAAAGATTGAAAGAAGTTCATTTTTCAGTCACAGAGAAGGTGGAAATTCTCTAAACTATGCTGAAATATAAGGGGCATAACTATGAAAAGTGAAGATACATGCTGTGGCATTACAATCGTGCTCAGTGGTTTAGAAACAAACTAGTGTATCATCTTACAAGTACTGCTGGGCAGATATGCTAAGCCACCCAGGGGTGAAGAGTTTATGCACATGAACATCCCAAATATGTTCAGGCCTTCAGGAGAAGCTCACTTCTCCCCTTTTCCTCAAACACAGGAAATTAGGAGGAAAAAAATATATTCAAAAAATACACCAAGGTATATCATATTGGAATCATTTTCATAAACATGCTTTCTTCCAAGCATATATTTCAGAATATTTCTTCCCTTACTCTCGACTTGACACTCAGATGGACTGGCAGATCATGGCTGATCAGCTTTTCTTCTGTAAATGTGTAATAGAGGAAAGATCCAGTTCCCAGCTAAGCAACATTTATTGCAGTTTCATTGTGGTTGGAATGTTCTATGAATGAAGGGGACATGACAGAAACAGTACACATAGTGCAGAGCTATTCTGCTGAATTGCAGGAGCAACCTTGAGGCATAAGAAATGGGGTTGCCAAGCAGAGGATCTGCACTTGTCCTGGAGGCACCATGGAGGGTTCCCTATTTCTGCAGACAGGTCCATACTGCCAGCTGCCTTTGGGCAATCACTAGAAATCCTGCTGCTTGCTCTATAGTGAAGGGGAGAGGAGGGAGTAGAGACCTTTTTTACTTGGAGAATGATCTGATGAAAACATCCCACAGGCAAATTCTGGAGTATTTTGGAACTGTGGCCTTTTGACTGTCTTCGTTGTCCTTTCTGCTATGCAATTGGCAAATATTCATGTGTTAGGTATGCTATTAGACTCAGGAGAAGCTAATTCTTCCTTATTTTGTGGCACTAGCATGAGAACTAGTCTACATGGACTTAGCTCATCTCTGAAAATAACAATTCCCTGATGTACTCCAGACCTGTCTAGTGGGATCTGTAGGAAGTTCCTCAAGTCTAACGCGGCAGAATTTTTATGTGGTGCTTTAATGTTGAGGAAAAATAATGAGGTATTGTAATCAGTGAAGAAAAGTGGTGAACTGAGAGTCTAAATCATTAACCTGTTTTTTGTTACTTTTCTACCTGATCTCTACCATGCCAAATTTCCATAGCATTTCTTTCACACTGTAGTGTAGTGAAATGTATAGAATATATTGGCAAAAGTTCTGTTTTCTGATTTTAGCATGAATATTCTTTTTTTTTTTTTTTTTTCCTTCCAAATAGAAAAGGGATGGGCAGGGGAGAAGAGGAAAGGGGAGGGAAGGGGAGGAAGGGAAAAGCTTTCCAGAGTGAAATTAGAAATGTTGATTGTTCTCTGAGCCAAAGGTACAGGATAAAAAAGAAAATCTTTTATTAATTCCACATTTTTATTTGCTTCTGTGATTTTGGGTCTGCACTTATGGTATTTTAATTCATTTGGGAATTTGGTAATAATCAGTGAAATTATAGGTGTTATTAAAATCAGAAGAAATTACACAGTTTTCAGTCATATTGGCTTGAAGGATTTCCACTCTATGAGCTGACATAATCCTAAACATTCTGTACCCCTTCTCAGATTTGCTCTTCACAGTGACAGAGTAAATACAGAAAACAAATGAATGCAAGTAGTTTAGTAGAGAAGAGTATCATCTAGGCACTGAGTTTGCAGATTATTCACTACCACTTCAAATAAACAATCTTCCACAGTGTTACTCCTCTAAAATATTTCTGGAAGGTTGAAATATGTCAACTATGTTCACGCACTGAGAGAAAAGCATGAGAATTTGAAAATACAGGTAATACTGTAGCTCAGAGAATTTATAGCTTAAAGTAAACAAGTTAGATCCAGTGTTAATCCTTTATTTGCAGTTAAAAATTGAAGAAGGTCATAAAAGCAACTCACAAAGAAGAATTTGGCATGTAGGCATATTGAAGGAGTGAAATCCTCATCAGAGAAGAAAGAAGTGTTCATATTAGTCAGCTAAACTGGATTCATGCTGTTTTCTGCTGCTGTTGTTTTTAGTTTGCTTCCAAGCATTAGACAAATGCTAGCTTTCTGCTTTGTTTCAAGCATGACGATTAAATGTAGACACTGGCTAGCTTGCAAAAAGGAAAGATTGTCTCAGAGAATTAGCATCCTTATTATATGGTTCAGATTTTAAATCAAAATTAACAAATAAGACTGTCATGCTATTGTATATGAACCATAAGGCAATTTTTGCATGTATAAACACTGATTAGCGTTTCACATCAATTTGTTAATTTAATTAGGTAGTTTCAGAAATTTTAAATATTGTTTGAGTAGAACTTCTGTATTTAAAGCTTTTATATGAAGGTCACATAGGCAAATCTTGTTTTACCAGGTGGACTGTCTACAGTGTACAGAGTCTTGATAAAAAACAGCTGCAATTGCCTGATACTGGTTAAGACTCAAAAATCAGACTGTGCAAACAAATATATCTTGGCTGCAGATACTTGCCACATCTGCCAGCAATTAGTTATATATCAGGACTAGAAAGGGGCACAGAATAAACAAGATCTGATTTCAGAATAAGCAAATAAACAAGGAGATCTGCATCACTATTCATCAAGTGGATGTGGAATTACCTAAATTGTAGGCTTAGGTTCAGAGCTGTCAATCCTGGACGTCTAGCTAAAAGTATTAGGTAACAAAAGATCTGATTGACAAATACTTTGCAGATGCTCTGGGAGCCCGTTTTTCCCACCTGCTTGCCTGCTCAAGAGTGCCACCCAAACACTCAGCCAGGGTGCTTCTGGGGGACAGATGCTAGGGGAGAACTGGCTGTGGGAGCAGAAAGAGCCATTTCTAAAGAGATTCTTATCATGATTGTTAGGGTTTCTACAAATAGTGGTGTCATTATTCCACTGGTGTAATGAGATATCCTTCTGCTTAGAATTAGGCGAGAATCTAAAACAAATGAATGCAAACATTTTGGACTGAGAGGTAGTTTTCAAACCAAAGTGTTTTATGAGAGTTGAAGGAAGGAGGGAAGTTGAGACTCAGTGAAAATACTGAGGTTTCCTGGCTTGCAAAATTAAGTTGCTGTGTCAAGAAAACACAAATTCTGACTCTCATCATGCAGGCAAACTGTTCCAAGTTTTGAAGAATTTCCAAAACATTTTGACCTGTTTCTGGAGAGCATGAAAATGAAACAATATTGAGTTTCTGTAACAATGAAGCATTTAATGACAATAAAATTGACAAATAATAGGCCACATTTACTTTACTATCTAGACAAAGCAAGTCTTTCTGATATCATGTTTCACTTGAAAGATTGTATTCAATTAAAATCAAAGCAGGAAAGGAATTTTATTACCTGCATGTAGCGTGGGATATGATATAATGATCTTCATTCAAACTCCTAACCATTAAAACTTTCTAACTGGTGACCAGGGAGGACTTCAAGTTCAGGTCCAACAGCTGTAAAATATGAATAAAAGCTATAATTTAATTGAATCATTGTTTCTAAATCTTAATACACAAATGTCATGAGAAAATCAGGTGTGTGGAAAAATAAGTTTTCACTCTAATGTATAACATTTTATTTTGAATAATTCTTCAGCTAAGTTGTGTTGGGTAAAAGATAGTATGAAAATGGACACTGCCAGGTCTCTCTGATAAGTTGATTTTATTCTCTCTAATGAACCTTCTGATGGTTGGCAACAGCAGTAACCTGCCAAAAACAAAGATGGAGCTACTGCTCCCCTGTGCAATTCAGTTTCTATAGTGGACAAGGTCCAGAGCTCAATTACGCTGGAGCAACAGGAGTAAATATCCTTCTGAGGCCCGTTCTGAATGGCATATGAGAAGAAGCATTTTTCTGTTTACGGAATGCAAAATAATGAGCACTGTTTTTCATTTCTAAGTTGATACTGGACATATAATCATTCATTTGAGGACCCTGATCGCATATTCCACTGAAATCAGGTTCAAGATTTCCACTGGTTCTGGTCAGCTTTAAGTTAGGCTTGCAGACAGCAAACAGGTAGGGGTGATTAGGGAATAATTATTTTTCCTAAGATTTGGGGAAATCAGTTTTATTCAGAGTATCTCTGAAATAAGACACAGACTTTAAAGGGGCATCAAAAATAATTTGCTTCCTTTCCAATAGGAAAACTAAAAGCTTTACCAAGAAATAAAAGTTTCGGAGAGGGGTTTATGATACCTTTCCTCCATATCTCAGGTTGCTCTGCTCAAAGTTCAAAGCTCACGAGGACATGAAACACAGTAAAACCTGAATTCTAATCTTACCTCACACTGCCTTAAAAACTCACATATGGAGTTTTTTGTCTAAGTTAATTAAAAAACATTCTTTTCATCTTATTAACTATATTTAATCAAGCTAGTTGAAAGTTGCTTAAAAAATCAGAAATTGGAAAGGAACTTATTAAAAAGTGAAATAGCATTTCACTGATTTGAGTTTAATATGATTGCATTTATACAGTACACAAAAATTACCACCTTATTAGAAGTAATTTGTAAACTTAACTGCTGTATGAATTCACCTTTGATGTAGTGGAATAGTATTTATATCAACCGTTAAGTATTATAAGGTAACTAGTCTTGCTCTTTTCTGCTTCTAAACAGTGAGTTATGAGATGCACGTGATATGATGCAAGTCTTATGATATATAGTCTCAAAATCTCCATGAATCTATTGAGATATGTCTCTATAGTGGCTTACCCTTTTTCCAGGGATATGTTTACTTTAGGAAAAATCTTACAAACCTAATGCTGATCTGACAGGACTTTAAAGCCTAGTTTTTCTCTCTAACCAGTCAAAGAATCTGGAAACTGTCTGGAAGAAGCTTGGCCTGGTATTTCTTCTGAGAAAGATGTTATGACTGAGTGACAGTGTGCTCAGAAGCTGTCCTGATACTTGAATGCCCCAGGGAAGTTCTTCTCTGACTGTTGTGTCCTAAAATAAAAGTATAGTAGGAAAAAAAAGAGTATATATTGCATATATCTAGAGCATATGTGATCATCCTTACCTTTCCAGTCCTTCCTGATCCTTGTAAATGCATAGAAATAGTTTTAAACCACATTTCAGAGTCATCAACTCTTCTCTTACTCAGGAATACAAGTCGTGCTAGAGCAAAGTGCTCCATATTGATGCAAACTCTTTCGTGTCCTACCATCTTTCATCATAACATCTTTTTGTATATTCAAAATGAAGAAGAAAGGAAAGAAGTAAGAGATGAATGAAAAGGAGGAGTCAAAAGAGGGAAGGAATATGGAGGAGAAAGAGGGAAGGAAAGAAAAAGAAAACATTTCATAATACATTTGGGTTTTGTCTCAACTACTGCAAGCAGTTTAAACAGATTAAGCAGATTCTCTTCTGGGATTGTCTATCTGAAAATCCATATTATTATGAATAACACAAGAGAAAAGTAATTACTAGTACAGAGATGTTGTAGCTTTTCTCTTTGAACGGTATTTCAGTGGCTTAAAGGGATATTCCTCTTCACATCTATGGTTAGGGACTTTGAAAGGTGCTTGACAGAAACCTAATCTTAGGTGAAGTTCAGGCAGAAGACCATACTTCCTAAGTAATCTTCAAAAAGCATATTTTAATTTTATATTACAAGGAATTAGGACACTAGCAGCTGATCTCCTTTTGTTTCCCTTAAAATGTAATCTAAATATTGCCATATTTCATTTGCACCATGTTAATTTTACTGCATGCCTACTTTATAAAAAAATGTGATTGGGAATGATAACTCCACAAAAAAAACAAACAAACCAAAACAAACAAACAACTTTTCGAATATTTTAAATCCTTAAAATTTGTCAGTCTTCAGCAACACTTATCCAGTTTTAGTAAGAAAATTTACAGGGAAAAATCCCTGTTGTTTTAAATGGTGTTTCTGTCCCAGTCTTGAAAGAAGAAAAAATACCTATCTAACTAGACAACACGTCTCTCCTAGATTTTGTAAACCTTCTATCAGTCTATCTAGGTACTTCTGGCTCATATGTCTCTGAGCACCTCTTTTACTTATTTAAAAAGAGGCAAAGATCCCCAATTTCTGTTTTGTTTTGTTGGGGTTTTTTTTGTTTGTTTGGTTTGTTTTTTTGTGGTTGTTGTTGTTTGTTTGTTTGTTTGTTTTGTTTTGTTTTGTTGGGGTTTTTTTGTTTGTTTGTTTTTTCTGTTGAGGCTTGAACTTGTTGTGTGCATTAATCAGCTATGGACTCTTACTTGTGTAAAGTAATGGGTTCACTGAATTGAAAAAGTATATGCACTTTGTTCAAAAAATACATTTATTGGTATGACTATTATGATTCACAGGATCTTTCATGATCCCTTAAGAGCTCATTTTCCAGGACATGCAAGCCTCTGTTTGTAGGATGAGAATTTTATTTCTGAAGGGGAAAGCAGAATCTCTCAGATAACTGTTACCAAATTCCTGGAGGAGTCTGTGACTATCAGGATGGGCATTTAGCTTTGAATTTTGTCTTAGGATGGAGACTGCCAGCATGGAAAGTAGATCACCACTTGTGCTCATAGGGAAATGCCTTGCCTAAAAGATGGGCTGCTGCCTTCTGTAGCAAGATTTATGGAGACACTGTCATTTTTTGTCTGGCTGTAAGGGTTAGAATAGCAAAGCCTATGGAGCTATTCCATGTCCTGTTCTACAGCAGGTTCAAACATGAGGTTTAACATAACGCTCAAATTTCTGGTAATAATAAATGGGATGTATGTATATCTATAATACTGTAAAAATCTCAATAGCCATCAGCAGTGAGTATTCCAAGGATGAAGATTATCCAAGTTAAAGGCATATTCCTTCAGTAGTGAGATATGCTACAGAAGCAGAAAATACTTGTGTCCTTCTATGAGTTTCGCTTTTAGTAACGCTATCAGGCACAACAGGAAGAACAAATCTCTGTGTAAAGAATGAAAAGCTTTCTCTCCATTCTTTCTTCACTGTCCAAACCATTTTTTCCTATTTAAATATGGAAAAGCAAAGCTCTGAATATATTATAAAAGAAGGTGTTGAAAGAAGATTAATAAAATGTGTGTCATCTTTTGCATTCATGGCTTCTATTTCAGAGGGACCTGGAAAGACTGTAGTGCACACCTCTGTCATCTTTTCCCTAGACATAAAATAGTAAGGAAGGCATAGATTAGAACTGAACATGTTTCGATTCTTGTCACTCGCATACAAATGCTTGTGGTTGACATAGCACCGCTTAGAGTAAATCTGTTACAGAGATAACTTTCCTGTCTCATACTGATTTCAGTTCTTCTTGTTACTGGTTTAGTGATAATAGATGTCTGTTAAACGGAAATAAGTGAAGGTCATGGTTTTGGAGCATCAGTGAAATTCATCAGCCTGAGTCCATCTTCCAATATCTTCTCTGACTTGTACTAAAACTTTTCTTTTTCAGATGACTTCTGTGAAGAATTCTTACAGTATTCCAACAGTATACTCCTGTATGATATTCAGAGCCCCTTAATAGGGAAATTATAGTACCTGTCAAACTGATGTTAAAACACTACTGTGCTTCTGTGGGATAGTTTTCATTTGCTTTGTTACTTTTTATTTCTAAAGGGAAAGATATATTTGTATCAAGTTGAGCTAAAGATATTTATTATCACAGTATGCTGAGTAAAACAGCCAGAGTATATAAAGACTGATTATTGGCTTAATATTTTGCAATCAATTTACAGTCTTAGAATGAAACATCCGTTTTCCTTTTTTCAATTCTTTGTAAAGCCATTTGTAATAACCTTGTTTTCTGAAAATCATATGCTGACAATTATTAGTGTGATAAGGTACTATTAATGTAGCTAAGCTCAAAACCACTCACTTGTTTGGCTCTTTCTTCAGTTGAGTGTGCCTCATTTAGGACATGGGTAGGACCTGACTGGTGCATCTGTGCACAGCCAGCTCTCTGAAACTACCCACTTGTCTTTGGAAGCCTCACGGCTCCTTCAGCTAGGCTGGGCTGAAGGTAAAAATCTTTGCTGGTTGTGCTTGAGCAATGAAATGACCGTGTTTCACCAAGATGTACTGAAGAAGTAATAATGGTGGGTATTGCAAGTTCATTGCTTATGTCAAAATGATTCTGAATTTCCTTTGTTTGTTCTGAACCTGTAACCCCCTGTATGTCAGATTTCAGACTCAGGATGTTTCTTTCTGGTTTTCAATCTCATTAACATAAGTATGGAGTAATTTGACCAAACTGAAGCCTTATTTTATAAATCCAGGATATTTATTTCTGTTTAATTATTTTATTCTTCTAAAAGACATTAAGAAGACTTCATATTTGGAAATTATACAAAATTAAGAGGTGTTGCAAGTAGCTGTGAGGACAGAAAAATGATATGGGGCTGTGGAGGTTGGTAATATGCAGTGAAAATAAGTTCACATAGGTGAGAATCAAAGCAGAAAAATGCAAAATAACATATTATGAGACAAAGATAATAGGAAACAGACATTCCCTGGGAGGATAATACTTGAAAGGTTGCTGGATCACAAGGACCTACTGTGAGATAGTGCAACAAACTGGTTGAACTTACAGTATGGCACAATGGAAAAAAAAAATCCAAAGCATGGGTACTGAAATGAGACTGTGTTTGAAAAAAGAAAATCCTTATTTGGCCTTTTGCATCTGCAGAATATCTTGAGTCAAAGACACTGTCTCTCCTTAAACATATTATTGCATCCCAATTAAAATGACAGATTTTCCACCAAAAAAAAAAAAAAAAAAAAAAAAGAAGAAACTTTTTATGTTCCTTAACTTAAGGCTCTCAAGAGTAGCCAGCATGGATTTACTAAAGGGAAGACATGTTTGACTAATCTGATAGCTTTCTACAATGGTGTGACTGAATGGGTAGATGCAGGGAGAGCAGTGGATGTTGTTTACACTGACTTTAGCAAGGCTTTTGACACTGTCTTTCAAAACATCCTTATGGGTAAGCTCAGGAAACATGGAGTAGAAGAGTGAGATAGAACAGTGAGATATGTCGAGAACTGACTGAAAAATAGAGCTCAGAGGGTCATGATCAGTGGCACAGAATCCAGATGGAGACCTGCAGCTAGCGGTGTTCCCCGGGGGTTAGTTCTGGGTCCAGTCTTATTCAACATCTTCATCAATGACCTAGAAGAAGGGATGGAGTGCACCCTCAGCAAGTTTGCTGATGATACAAAACTGGGAGGAGTGGCCGATACACTGGCAGGCTGTGCTGCCATTCAGCGAGATCTGGATAGCCTAGAGAGCTGGGCAAAGGGGAACATAATGAAGTTCAACAAGGATAAGTGTAGAGTCCTATACGTGGAGAGGAACAACACCATGCACCAGTACAGGTTAAGGGGTAGACCTGCAGGAAAGCAGCTCCATGGAGAAGGACCTTGTCGTCCTTGTGGACAGTAAGTTATCCATGGGACAGCAATGTGCCCTTGTGGCCAGGAAGGCCAATGGTATCCTGGGGTGCATAAACAAGAGTGTGTCCAGCAGGCTGAGGGATGTTCTCCTCCCCCTTTACTCTGCCCTTGTGAGACCACATCTGGAGTACTGTGTCTAGTTCTGGGCTCCCCAGTTCAGGAAAGACAGGGACTAGAGACTCCAATGGAGAGTTACGAAGATGATTACGGGACTGGAACATCTCTTTTATGAGGATAGACTGAGAGACCTGGGGAAAACTATGAACT
The DNA here is from genome assembly GCA_027560015.1 of Chloroceryle amazona. Taxonomy (NCBI): domain Eukaryota; kingdom Metazoa; phylum Chordata; class Aves; order Coraciiformes; family Cerylidae; genus Chloroceryle; species Chloroceryle amazona. The sequence goes on along the minus strand of JANHFX010013640.1, from coordinate 15,642 downwards.
ACATAAGGAAAGGAAAAAAACATGTATCATTGTACTTCCTGCCAGCATGTACAGCTACTGCTCTTCTGAAACTTTTAAACTGCTTTGGTTGCTTATGCAATAAAGATCTTATCAAGGATTGCTTGAAGACAAAAGTGCTACTTGATTACTTTCTAAAGTATAGCCTGAAGCAGCACAAACCAGACTGTTTTAATGTTATTGTCTTGGTGTTATGAATGAAAGATGCAATATACAGCCAGCCCAGCATGATCCCTCTATAGTCTCAGTATAGTATTCAACAAAACTTAGAGATGACCATATAGTATGGATTTGTTAATCTGATTTATTTTTATTTTAATTTTTTTTAATCCTAACAGCGAATATAGTCTCCACAACAGATTTCGTTTTTCTAGATCTGAATTATAGCTGCAATCTGATGATATATTTTCCTGACAGAAGAAAATGTGAGTATTTCCCTTCAATATGATTCAGCTGGGCCTGCAATGGAGAAGTAGAAACCGGGTCAGCAATGAAAAATGTCAAGCTGTTTCAAATACAGAAGTCTATGAAAGCAGTGATCAAAATGAGGTCACTGAATTATCTGATTCTGAAAACAATTTTATTTGTCTGCATGCACTGAAGCTTAAGGGTCATAGATACTGAAATGAGAGAAGGAATGAATATACCTAGAGACCATAAGAAGCACTTGAACTTGTAGCTGCTGTGATCTTTGATTTTGGAATATTCTCCTTGAAAGTGATACTTCAAGGATTGGCATCAGAGCTCCTAACTGAAATGATTGATTGTTTCTTTGACAAAATTCTGTTTATTTCTCCTCTCACAGGCATTACGTCTGAGAATTTCTTTATGAGTCCTGTCAAGAATGCAGTTATTTGTGAGGCAACTGTGGGTGCTGTTTACACCAGTCTGAACACTATCTGAAGAAACTTTTTTTCCCAGAGTATTAGTCTAAAAAAGCACTGTGAAAAAAAAAAAAAAGGATGTGAATTAAATACTCAAACCCCCACATTTTCAGTCTTTTAATTCTTCATCAGTGCAAGTGAAATTGTCTGTCACAGCTGTCATGACTCATGTACTCCATTAATTTTAAAATGGTGTGTGACTTCTGACATTGTGCATGTCTGTGCTGCTATGTGTGGGTAGAGAGAAATTTAACCACCTTTACTGAGTTTTAGCTGTTAACTTTTGATGAGTCATTTTCTTCCTGCAACACTACTGTTCCCACTAGAGGAGTTCCTGTGTGCAGTGATAATCTTCAGAGGAGAGTGGTGGAAGAAGCTAGGGCAACTGTTCCCAATACCATAGTCCCAGGTTTTCTAGTCACTGCTGAAAGTCAGGGAAGCATATGCTATGTATGGATCTACTGTGTACCTTCTCCGAATATGTCACCTTTTCAAATACAAAAGTGCTTTGTATACCTGAAGGAAAATCACAGAATCACAGAATATTCACGGTTGGAAAGGACCTCCTAGATCACTGAGTCCAACAGTACCCATAACAAAAAAAACACCTAAAAACACCCTCAAACACCTACATAACAAAATATCTTGAGAATATACATGAGCTTACTGAACTAGGTCTTCCTGACTGTTGACATTTTGGATCCTGATTGTGTTCCTCAGAACAGCTACAAATGATGCACATGTTAGAAAGATCAGACCTTCAGAAAGTGAGTTGAAGGGAGTAATGATGCATAAATGAGACAGCAGCACAAACTTTCATGGTTACCATAGACTAGTGGATATGCAGGAATTTATTACCTTTTAGTATGTTGTTCATATGTCTAGGAACTTCATCTTTCATTTGAACTATTTGAATTAAAAGGCACTCCTCTGATCTCCATATTACTACCTAAAAGTAAGAGAAGAACTGTGGCCCCAATGCCTATCAAATGTAGAATGCATTTGGTTTTGTTTTCTTTTCTAATGGGGACTGTAATGAGGTATTATTTATCCTTCAGATGGGTCAGTGCAAAGACAGGTGATCATTTCCCTTGACCAATAAACTACCTTATTTAAGGCCCAATCTGAAGCCAATTAAAAGGTCAAATCTATTTTGATTTATTTATTTGTTATTAGTATAAATTTAATCATAGAATCATAGAATGGTAGGGTTTGGAAGGTACCTCTGGAGATCATCAAGTTCAAACCCACTGTCAGTGAAGCATCACCAGGAGGCCACAGAGGAACAATTTCAGGCAGGTCTTGAAAGTCTCTAGAGGAGGAGACTCCACAACCTCCCTGGGCAGTCTGTTCCAGTGCTCTGTCACTCTCACAGTGAAGAATTTTTTTTTAATGTCTCTAGTCAAGTGATTCCTAATTAAAATGAGAAAGGAATGATGCCAACAGTTCTGTCAGAGCAAATAGATTTGTATCTAGCCTTGTTAGCCATTTTCTCTCTGGTGTCCTTGCCTTCACTGACTTTCTGAACTGCTTAGCTTCACCTTAAGTCCTTTCACTAGTCACAGCTTTGAGAAGAAAGATCAATCCAGACTTGCCAGGATTCCTCAACTTTCATGAAATTTATTTGTAATATCACATACTAGAACAGAAAAATAGGTAAATTGAATGTGTTATTGAGTGAATTTAAAATATTATACCTTGGCTACTTGCAGGTCACCTCTGAAGGACAGGAACAAGCACTTTAAGAAGGAGCACATGAAGTACAGTGATTGTCTTACTGAATATAGTCTTTTACTACAACACATTTTTCCTTTTTATTTAATTTTCAAAGTGTTAAACAGTCTTAATTTCAGTGGAGGTGACCTACTGCTGGCAAAATTGTGAAACCACTGCATTTAAACATGAAAATTCAGGTTTTAGATTAGAAGAACCACTTTCATTAATACTGAAAAACATAGTAATTGAAGATGTTGGTATCTTCATAAAGTCATGACTGACACTTTTGTGATGGAAGGCATTTGACATCCATCTTCTTAGAATTCTCTTTAAAATTTCTGTATTAATTTATATAATAATGTGAACATATTCAGATTAGAATAAACTGTCCATGCGTGAAGAGTTTTATGCTGATAAGCAATGACATAATTATTCAATGAAAGATAGTCAAAACATAGTCACTATGGAAAAGCAGTGATGATAAGAAAAACTGATGGAAACTTTTCTGTTACTCCTTCCAGTCTCACAAACCTGATCCTAGGTGCAAATGTAAAACTATTATCAATATCAGTCCCAAATTAAGCATCTGAAACAGTTGGTGATACCTGTGTTTTGGCACATGAATTAAGTTTCTAGACAAAACAATCAGTGAAGCCTCACTCTACTCATCCTGCAACCTGCATCTGGGGAGCTGAGCCATTCTCTTGAATCCCTCGTCTCATTATAGAATCATAGAATCATTAGGGTTGGAGAGGACCTCTAGGATCATCAGGTCCAACCTTCGTCCTAACATCTATCTATCTATCCATTAGACTATAACCTCAAGTGCCGCATCCACTCATTTTTTAAACAACTCCAGGGATGATGA